>LYNE01010374.1:0-10722 GCA_001662545.1 Rosa x damascena | reverse complement strand
GGATGTTGTTGTGAGAAATTTAGGGTACTTGAAGTCAGCTCCAGGGAGAGGAGTAATGTTTTCTAAACACAACAACATTCTCAAGGTTTGTGGCTTCATAGATGCTGATTGGGCTGGAAATATCAAAGATAGGAGGTCAAAATCAGGTTACTTTACCTTTGTGGGAGGTAATTTGGTCACATGGAAGAGTAAGAAACAGAAAGTTGTGGCGCGATCCAGTGCTGAGGCTGAGTATAGAGGTATGGCTCATGGGGTGTGTGAATTACTGTGGCTGAGAAATCTGTTACCGGATTTAGGTTTCAAACTCAAAAGTACTATGCAGTTATATTGTGACAACCGGACAGTCATTGACATATCACAGAATCCAGTACAGCATGATCATACTAAGCATGTGGAGGTTGATCATCACTTTATAAAAGAGAAGCTTGATGCCAAGCTTGTTAGCTTCCCTTTTGTTCCTTCTAAAGAGCAACTCGCAGATATACTTACCAAAGGAATTTCCCGGAAGGCATTTTATGACTCACTAATCAAGTTGGGCATTGTTGATGTATATGCGCCAACTTGAGGGGGAGTGTCGTGAGTCATCAACCTTGTGCAACTCTAAGATTAGAATGATTATGTCTACCACTATGAAGTGACAACTAAGTCTACAACTGAGATTAGTGGTGAAATGATTCATTGAGCATTAGTGATTAGTTATAGTGATAGATGAGTTGTAGTGAGCTGTATAATTTACTTTTGTAATCCTATTTAAACTTCAGTGTAAGATGAATAGATATATAGATTTACTCGATATCTAACTTGGGGTCCGTCCCTTCTCTTGCACATTGATAGCCTGGATACCATCACTGCCTATTCATTGGATGATAATGATTTATGGTTAAGATGCCTGATTGCAGTAGTAGTACAAGGTCTAATAGCTTCATACGTCTGCTTCTTAGTTACATCCAGCACCACAGCCCTTGGACTTGTAGCTATTCCTGTTCTTATTGCTGGAATAATCAAGTGTGGGGAGAGAACATGGATTCTTTGGACTGCAAGTGGCAGACAATTTAGGAACTCGTTGTTCAAGGAATTACCTGAACCAAAACCTAGTGATCTAGAATCCTAAAAGAATAAGCATCCTCGTAATATATGTTACAGTGGTTTGGATTCACATAGTGACAACATCCTCTAGGAGGCAAAATATCTTCATGAAGCGGAAAAATTGTTCAGTTTGTTCAAGTTTCTCATTGCAAACATATCGTTCAAGTTCAAAAGTGATGCCTATAGCTCTTTCACAATATGGGACAAGGAACCTGTTGAGGCCTTCAAACTGGTAGAGGTTCAGCTTGGCTTCATGTATGATATTCTCTACACCAAGGCAAGCCTGCTGCAATCTTCTTGGGGCCCTGTTTTGGGCTCCATTAGCTTGTTGTGCTCTATTTCTACGTTAGTGGTCTTCGTGGTTATCGTCAATATGGACCCTTATTCAAAAATTAAGCTTACAATTGATGGGATCATAACTTACATACTTCTGGTTGGAGCTATTGTGCTTGATACACATGGGGCGTTGACACATGTTTTTTCCAATTGGACAATGCTCCAGCTATCCAAGAACCAGGAAAACAAGCGCAACTGTTCCATTTATCGTCTTATTGCTCGGTGTTTAGGTGCAAATAGTGCAAGCAATGGTGATTGGTGTAATGATAGAAAAAAAATGTCCATCCCACACCTGAACCTAATAGGCTTTTGTCTGGGTTTTGTGAAGACCAAGATTAATCATGAGCTCTATGATACATGTTTTAATTACCTCGGGAAGTACCAGAATATGACCTTTGCCACTGTCGATGATAAGTTAAAGAAATGAATTCAGTCGCATCTCCAACTCTTGCAAATAAGGTATGGATTCCATTCATTTGACTTTGGGTATCTGAGGAGTTTATTGAATGAGAGAGGTCTTCATTCACTGACTTTGCATAGTTTGCAGCATACACAATTCTTGAAACAAACACTGCTGACCACTGTTTAAGGAAAATATGATTTGCAGAGAAATTGTGCTTTTATTATTGATAATAGGAGCTCTTTATATAGGGAATTACAGAGTACATAAAAGGTAATAGAATCCAAATCTAGGGAACCTAGAACCTTCTCCTATTACAATATAAGGACTAAACCTTAGTTTGAAGAGGCACACATGATGTCGACTTCCTTTAACACTCCCCCTTGTGCCGCTCAAACTTGGTGATGACGCTTTGATCGTTGCCTCACTAAAAGCCTTTCCAGGTAACAAAAACCTTGTGGGACAAAAATAACCCTGGTCGAAGGACAAAAAGAGCACAACACGTCCTTTACTCTTCGAGATCGAACATGTAGACATCATACCTTCCCCTGATGTCAATATCTCCCCCTGATTGCAACAATCATGGGAGTTCGGATAACTTTCTTAATCCGATGCTCTTCACATGTTTCTCAAAGGTGGATTTTGGTAACGACTTAGTAAATAAGTCTGCTACATTATCCTCTTATCGAATTTGGTTCATTTCAATATTTAGAAGTGCTTGTTGTTGCTGATTGTAAAAGAACTTAGGCGATATGTGCTTGGTGCTGTCGCCCTTGATGAAACCTAATTTCATTTGCTCAGTACAAGCTGCATTATCTTCATAAATGCATGTAGGTTCATCTATGGTAGACTCCAAACCACAAGTTCCTCGAATGTGTCTAATTACAGACCTTAGCCATATGCATTCTCGCACGGCTTCATGTAGAGCGATAATCTCTGCATGATTTGAGGAAGTAGCAACAAGGGTCTACTTTATAGACCTCCAAGATATCACGGTGCTTCCCATGGTAAAAACATAACCGGTCTGGAAACGACATTTGTGAGGGTCAGAGAGATACCCTACATCAGCAAAATCTATCAAAACATCATCATCGTTTTGATGTAAGGGAGGAGGATGGGTGGCCGGCGGTTTTTGCCGATCACAGCATCTTAGACGGTGCCACTTGAGCTAATGAGATCCGTTCTCATTCTTTCATCATTCTTTTCTCTCTGCAGGGATAAAACAAGCCCATATCTATCGTACATTTTAAGTAACGAAATATTGTCTTTATACCAGTCCAATGGCTTTGCATTGGGGCAGGACTACATCTAGCCAACAAGTTCATAACAAATGAGGTGTCCGGTCTTGTATTGTGTTAAGTACAATAATGCGTCTATTGCACTTAGGTAAGACACTTCTGCCAATTAACACGTCTTCGTCATCATCCCTGGGACGAAACGTATCCCTCTTAGGGTCAAGACTATGGATGACCATGGGAGTACATATTTGACTTTATCAAAATGCAAAGCATTTATTGACATGGTGTACAAGTTCTAAATCTAGAAAAAACCATGTTCTCCCAAGGTCCTTCATCTCAAACTCGAATTTCAGGTGTTCAGCGGTTTCCCTTAACTCTCAAGGGTTCCAATTATGTTTATCAACATAAACTGTGACAATTACAAATTCAGAACTTGTCATGAAAACGCAGGGGCATAGTTCATTGTTGACATATCTCTTCCCAATCAAGTAGTCACTTAGACGGTTATACCACATCCGTCCGAATTGTTTCAATCCATATAGTGATCGTTTCAATCTTATTGAAAACACGCTCCGTGGTTTAGAGCCACTTGATTTTGGTAATTGAAGTCCATCTGGAACCTTCATATATATATATATATATATATATATAAATCTCTCTCTCTCTGAATCTGGATCCCCATTGAGATGTGCTATAACCACATCCATAAACTGCATGTCAAGTTTTTCGGAAACTACCAAACTGACAAGGTAGCGGAACATTATAATGTCCATTACGGGAGAATATGTCTCCTCGTAGTCTATTCCAGGGCGTTGTGAGAAACCTTGCGCCACAAGGCAGGCTTTGTATCTAACAACCTCATTTTTCTCATTATGTTTTCTAACAAAGACCCATTTATGGCCAACAGGTTTTATACTTGGGGGTGTCAGCGTTATAGGCCCCAAATACCTGTCTCTTTGTTAGTGAATCAAATTCAACCTAGATCGCATCTTTCCATTTAGGCCAATCTGCTCTTCGTTGACATTCTTCAATGGAGCGAGGTTCGATATCATCGTGTTCTATAATTCCTTGAGCAATAGAATATGCAAACACATCATCAAGGATAATAGAATCTCGATTCAACATCTCATGTACACTAGTGTAATTCATGGAGATCTCCCTATTCTTTGGAATTGGTTCTAACATTGAGGTGTCCCCCAACGATGTCTCTTGGACATAACCACAATCCATAATATTCTCATGAGACAGATTTTGAGTATCAATGATCAATGGATCAAGTTGTGCCAAACTCGCTCTCTTCCTAGAGCGAGAATCCATCGAACCTATGGGTCTCCTACGCTCTCTAGCGGAACCCATGGCCTATGATGCCATTATGCCACCTTTGTGGTGTCACCATACCACCATCCATGGTAGTGGTGCCGTACCCATCTCCTCTGGGTGGCACCATATCCTCTTGTGGGGACATTAATCCTTGCAGATATGTTTGCAACAGATATATGTGATATCGTCACTTTTAGGGGATCAAGATGAAACATAGTGGGGACAGACCACGACAATTCCTGTCGTTCCTGTTGAACATTGACTTTCTAATCTCCCCCTAACGACTGGAAAACTGTCTCATCAAAGGGACAATTCGCAAATCCAACGAAAAAGATATCGCCTGTCAAGAGTTCTACATAGCGGACTTATAGTTGGAGACTTATGTCCAACACAAATATATATATATATATATATATATGCATTCGTTGCAATGACTCATGTTGATGCATTGTGGCGGCACAATTGGCACATAAACCGCACACTCAAATATGCATAAGTATGAGATATTATACTCGAACCCAGTCACTAGCTATAATGCAAATAAAAGTTGAGTGGCTGCTATGAGTCGTAGACGAATTAGCATAGCTGCATGCGATATTGCATAACCCAATCGGAAATATTGGTGGGCATTACCAAAGTCCGGGCTACTATCGTAGTATTTTAATGGTGGCTTTTCCGCGAGACCAATTGGGTGTGTACATGGGAACTCAATACCCAATGATATGCAATAGTCATCAAAAATTTTCGATGTAAACTCTCTACCATTATCAAGTCAAATTGACTGAATGAGATGATCTAGGTAGTGAGCCCGAAGCCATATGTTCTGGGCTTGGAGTTCATCATAAGCAGCATTACGAGTGGATGATAGCGCGACATGTGACCAGCGTGTCTGCACATTAACCAACACCATAAAACATCTAAGTAGTCCACAAGTTGGTTGAATCGATCCACAAAATCCCCTTGGATTCTATGTAAGAATGGAATTATTTCTTTAGTGTCCTTTGCATAGGATGGTCTTGATCCTAAAAAAAACAGGCTTTACAGAACGAAAGATTGGCCTTATAATCAACCAATGAAGGTTTTGGTTGAGCCACAATGACACAATTTACTTTGAGAAGTAGAGAGAGGAGCCAAGTCTCCATACATGGCGTCAAAGCCATGATTTTTCCGCAGGGGGATCATGGCATAGGCATTGGGTGGCCAGTGTGCATGGCGGCGGCTCCCCAAGGCGCGGCGGCAGTGCAATGCTCTCTTTGAATCGACTTTTGATTCTCACTTCTCTTCGTTCTGAAGAAGAGATGTCCGTGTTAAGTCTTTAGTATCACGGATCATCATATCATGACCTGGGTGTCCCAAACGGCTCCATGGTTTTGCATGGCCAATGTTGGCTCCATGGTTTCCAACCCTTCTTCCCTCAAAATCACGGCTCCTACGGTCGCGTGATTGTCGCCTTGGGCGATTACCTTCTTAAGCATTTCGATCGTATGGATCATGACGTCGATGGCGACTTTCTCTAACCATGGGACGATGCTCTTGATGGCCATCTTGAGGCCTATCAAT
Organism: Rosa x damascena; assembly: GCA_001662545.1. NCBI lineage: Eukaryota > Viridiplantae > Streptophyta > Magnoliopsida > Rosales > Rosaceae > Rosa > Rosa x damascena. The sequence continues at coordinate 4,782 of LYNE01010374.1, read as the reverse complement.
TTTTATGTTCATAGCTTCAATAAGCTGTTAAAAACTTGTGATCCGTCTTGCATTTACATGAGTCCAAAATAATTCTGAGGACCTCATAGCATAGACAGGGAAGGTATTGAGGGTTTTCTCAATTAATTGGTCTTCTATGATTGTCTTTCCACAGAGACGCATCATTGATCTAATGCGAAGAGCTTCCGAATAAAATTACATGACCGTGTCAGATTCAGAGAAGTGAAGATCATTCCATTCTACTTCTATATTCGGAAGGATGGAGTCACAAACATTACCATAACGTTCACGAAGCGCTTGCCAAAGTTTTATGGCGCTATCCTCATTTATGAACTCAAACTGGAGGTCACTATCCATGTGACGTTTCATGAAGGCAAGTGCCCTAGAATTATCTTTCTCAGTTTGAGGATCTGGAGCTGTTTCTATAGGACAAAGCTCTTGGATTGTATGCAATAAATCTCGGGCAGTAAGATGGATCTCAATGTCAATGGCCCAGTCTAAATACCCTTTGCCTGCATAATCCAATGGAACAAAATCGAGTTTGTTCGTGTTTGACATCCTGAAAAAGGGTGAAACAAGAACGAATTAGTTTTGAAGCTAAACTTCTACGAAAACTAAAATAATAAGATTTCCGAGCTATGCTACCAAGAAATCAATTTCCAAGAATATTTGGATTAGACCGAAATAATGATGTTTAATATGGTCACAATTTGATGCTTGCGGACGCTCTTAGTCCAAATATTATGAACACTCTTAGTTCATTGATTACGAACGCTCTTAGTTCGAATATTATGAACACTCTTAGTTCATTGATTACGAATGCTCTTAGTTCGTTTAGCGTGAATCGCCACAATTCTGCTTATTAAATAATCGAACCCATGTTCGTATATGGCAAATCCTGCAGTAAATAAAGAAATTTAAAAGACAAGAAAGCAGGAACTTTAATCTTTAAAACTTACTTGTTGAAATTCAGAGTAGATTCGCTTCTGAACAGCTTCCATTTCAAAAAGTGTACAGGTCTCAAAACGACTCTAATGGGGCTGAAATTTGGAGGTCACATAGAAGAGACAGATACGAACAACTTTGATGAATGAAGGATTTTGATCTGAGGTCCCAATCAAGAAGTTTCGGGGAGTGCAAACAGGTTGATCTGCACAGGAACGAGCGTGCTGCTGTGCTGCAGGCGTGCGACTATGCTGCAAGGGCAGTAGGCTGCACACGGGTGCTCAAGGGCTGCAGGGGCAGCGCACGGTATGGCTAGCTAGGGCTAGGAGCTTCTGGCAGTTGGTATTGGCCGAAACAGGAAAAACTGGGCAAAAAGTCATTTCTGCCGGTTTTTCTATAAGAGGATCAGTTTGTTTGATGGCCGGTTCAAGGGCTTCTGGACAGGTTCTTGGTGTTCCACTTCCGGTTCCTGAATCCTAAGACAGAGACGGTGCTGCTGACAAAATTTTGTGGCAATTGGGTGTCCGGAAGGTGGTGAACCGGTGGAGAGATCTCAATAGATGGTTTGTGGCTTCTGGCAGCCTGTTCGGTAAGTTTCCGGCCGGTTTTTGGCTGTGTTTCCACAGGTTCCGGATTCCTTAGGTCGGGGGCTACTAGTTGGGAGGCGGAGGCAACTAGGGTTTAAGGGTTTCGACTTGTTTTAGGGTTTTGGTTATTTGTTACAGGGTTAGGGCTCGTGCTGATAACGTGTTTAAGGAAAATATGATTTACATAGAGATTGTGTGTCTATTATTGATAATAGGAGCCCTTTATATAGGGAATTACAGAGTACATAAAAGGTAATAGAATCCGAATATAACTAGGGAACCTAGAACCTTCTCCTATTACAATACAAGGACTAAACCCTAGTTTGAAGAGGCACACATGATGTCGACTTTCTTTAACAACTCTTGCAAATAAGGTATGGATTCCATTCATTTGACTTTGGGTATCTGAGGAGTTTATTGAATGAGAGAGGTCTTCATTCACTTACTTTGCACAGTTTGCAGCATAGTGTTCATTATGAATTCTTGAAACAAACACTGCTGAAAGAATTTGACCACATCCTTCTTCTGTGGCACATTGCCACTCATCTCTGCTACCATGATGATCTGAAGGATAAAATATCATCATCATCACGTGAAAATAGTAAAGCATTGTCTGATTATATGTTCTATCTTGTCATATTGCAACCGAGGATGCTGCCTAATGGGATTAGTGACTTGAGGATTCAACATACGCGCAGAGAGGCCCTTAGATATCTCCAACTTAGTATAAGAAAGGAGGATGAGACTCTTGAGAGTGACGCTTGCAGTAAGTTGCTTCTGTTCCCCAATGAACATCTAGATTTGAGAATTGATGCTCCACACAAGTCTGTGCTAGGTGACGCAATTAGGGTTCCCCAATGAACATCTAGATTTGAGAATTGATGTTCCCCAATGAACATCTAGATTTGAGAATTGATGCTCCACACAAGTCTGTTCCCCAAGGTACTAAAAGGAAATTCCCCAATGAACATCTAGATTTGAAAATCTAGATGTTCCCCAATGAACATCTAGATTTGAGAATTGATGCTCCACACAAGTCTGTTCCCCAAGGTACTAAAAGGAAATTCCTAAGCGGTGGAAATTGATAATAAGTGTGTGGGTGGAGATGTTGAGCTATGCAGCAACTCGTTGTTCATGGAAGCAGCATGCGGAACGACTTGGAGAAGGAGGAGAACTACTCACTCATGTCCGGCTTCTTATGACACATTTAGGTTTGACTGAACAAATCCACCGAGTGGACCCTAAAAAAGTTGATGAGGATGAAGTTGAGGATTTCCAAGCACTGATTCCAAAGGGTAAGGACTCTAATTGGGTTTCCATTTGTCTCGCTTCCTTAGCTTAATGCATCTCTAAATGACACAGAGAGACCCTGAGAGATGAACAATTCTTAGGTTCACCTCACTTCACCCCTAGGGTGAACTAGCATATTCACTCCATTGTTGATTAACATATTTTTACTTAATAAATTATAATCCAACGGTCCATATCTTAAATTAGCATTTAAAGATTATCTTTGTAAAAAATCAATGGAATCGGAAATCGTTTAATTATCTAATTGAACCAAACAAATGGATGGTTCTAACAACACTTACTACTATTATGATGAACCGTCAATGTATTTCATAGAAATGAATAACTAAAAGGTCTTCAATTTGATTGATTTTTTACAGAGCTAATCTTTGTATTATGTTATACAACATGAATGGTTGGATTACAAATTATAAATTTATTAAGTAAAAGTATGTTAATCGACAATGAGGGTGAATATGCTAGATCACCCTAGGGGTGAATCTAAGAATTGTGCCTGAGAGATTATCGATCATCTGAGGTTTTCTTAACCATTATGTGTTGTAATAACAGTCCTATATTTGTAAAACAAATAAAATATCTGCGGTGCGCCATGTATTTTATGTGAAATTGGTCTGATCGATTAAGAAACGAACGAAGTGCACATATCTAATTAGAAGCTAGTCTGTAATAAGAAAATGCATCTTCCTAGCTACGTTTTGGATCTTCTAACTCGAGTAAAGAAAAGTAGAAAACAATCTTACTTAGAATGATTTGTTGAGTTGATGCACCTGGAACAAACTTATATATCTTGGCTAGGTTTTCTTCTTACTCAAAAGAAAATTCAAATGTTTATAGTACTTGATCAATAGATGTAGAACTAAGCGCAGTTCTTAATTAAAGCCTCCAATATTTGATCAGACTTTACCCTTTTGGCAACAGTAAACTCCATGTTTTGGCTTCCTTTTTTGTTACGATCCATATTCAACTCGTTTCTATTAGTTTGCGGCTTTGATACACCATCTAATCATACCATTAGCTATATGCAAAACTTGTTTTTGTTTGCATTTGCACACAAGCGCCTTAATTTTCCAACGGGCCGGCCCTCGGTCTATACACTATGCCAAAAAATGCTTCAGACCATACCCCTCAGACGACAGAAGAGGTTTTTTCTGTTGTCTGATTTTTTTGAACATCTTCAGACGACAATTTTAACTATTTCTGTTGTCTAAATAGTATCAAAATCAATACTAGATAAATATTTTCAAGTTTGTTGTAATTTAGAAAACTCAGACAACAGAATTCTGTTGTCTGAGTAAATGAAGAAATTATTTCTTCTTGTGTGGACAAAAACCTCTTTTTGGCTGAACTAAAACTTATCTATCTTTTAAGGGAAAAATTCACCAACAGTGCCTGGACACTTAGGGGACTTTCAGAATGATACCTGAACTTACAAAGTTATCAATGTGATACCTAAACTTATTTTTTCTTATAAATATCATACCTTCGGTCAATTTCTGTCACCGAGCTGTTAACTTGATCACGTGTAACGCACATGAAGCACTATGTGGGGGCAAAAAGACTAATTTACCCTCAAAAGTAATTTTTTTTTCTTTTCTTTCTTTTCTTTCTTTTTCGGCTGCTGCTGCCTCCTCTTACCTTCTTCTTCCTCTACCACCCAAGCCCAGATCCCTCCTTTTTATTTGCTTCTTCAATTCCCATTAACGTTATGGGATTGTTTGGTTGTTTGGTATCAGGATATTTTTGAGTAACTTTACTCGTAGTACTTCATCCATCCGCATCTTTCCTTGCACAACACCAATATGATCCATGTTCGGTGATGGGACTCAGTAGGGTGGGATAAAGTACAAAACCCAGAAGGCCTAAACATGAAGAACAACCACATATACTATAAGGCTGACTCAATAAACAATATTGGTCGTGAAGGTAGGCACCACCAAAG
>LYNE01010372.1:0-14791 GCA_001662545.1 Rosa x damascena | reverse complement strand
CAAAGTAAATAGGCCTCGGTCGTGACGAACGATATGAGGATTGGGCAGAAACGGGAATGGTTTGGTCACCCCGGTGGATTGTGAAACTATTGACTCGAGTAGATGTGCTCTTTGGGATGCCCTTGTTACATCTATTACCCTAAAGTCATCTGACTTGGGAGCTGCTAGCATAATACTCGTTACATGGGTCATAGTCTTCTTGAGCAAAAATGTTACTTTGTGTGCAAGGCAAAAAGAAAAAATTCAAACTCATGCCCACATGGTGTTATAAGGGGGAATAAAGTTTATGTGCTTAAATGTGTTTCATATGTGAGGCTTGCTTTTCAGGTTTCCACAAATATTACACACCCCATCTTGAGATATGTTCACTCTTCACAACAAGAGGTATAGAATACTCGATCACCATCTATCTTACCTTGTGATTGTCGAAATAAATTTACTCGTGTGAACTTATTTTGTTGCACTCTTGTTTATGGTTAAGTGGTATTGCTCTTGTTGGAAAAGCTATGCGAATTCAATCTGTTCTTAGCATTTGGATACAAACCCACTCATTGTGTGTTTGCATTTCATTCTTACATATTTCATAACATGATCACACTTAGGGGGAGTATTAATACTTGGATTATCTTCCTCTGATTGTTTTGACTTGGGCTAGTGTCTACTAAGCAACATCTCTTTGTGCTTCAGCTGCATAAGTTGCCTTTGTCATTCCTATTCAAAAAGAGGGAGAAATATGATGTTAAATGTGTTGTGTGATCTGTTTGATTTACATGCTTTGTTTAATCAATGGTAACATTATTCTATCTTGTGTATTTTCACAATATGTGTGTGATAAGTGTTTCAGGATTGACAGGTGTGTTCACAAGTGAAAGTTCTCAAGTACCTATTGAGGGGGAGCTTTCATTCGGTAAAATTGTTTTGTATAGGAATGCCAAAGGGGGAGATTGTTGGTACAAGTTTTTTTGTCATATTGGCATTCCCATACAAAAATGATATGTTGTTTTACAAATGTTGTTAAGGGAAAATATCTTGGTTCAATGCTTATTTATTTAGAAAAGATATTCCCTTGGTTGTTAACGTGGTGTATTGTAATCCTAAGTCTTCTAGGATTGGATATTTTATTTGGTCAATATCTAATCACCAAGATACTTTCCTATTAGAAGTCTATTAGGGCTGGCGTTGCTTCTTCACATATATATAGGATGCAAACTACACGCGCAGCCAACTCGTAGGAACGCAAGAATAATTGAGAGTCTTGCTTGATATTGTGGGGTGATAAAAATCCTAGACATTTGTTCCTTGGTTAAGTGTTATAGGTCAGTTGCTCATGCGTATAGAGTTACTTGTGATCTGAAGAGTTGCTGTGAAGCAAGAAAAGGAAAAATCGAAGAACAATCAAGTGAAGAAGGAGTTCGAGATTGAAGACAAACTGCATATTAGTTTTGTCTATTCATTGTAGCCGCGCTAGTGCTATTTGAAGTTGTAAAGAACAAATCCTTCATCATAATTCAATTGTTCTTATTTATGGGTTCTCAAGAGTAAGAGCCCCGCAGTGTTTTTAATCTCATATTTGAGATTTTCACTGCATAACCAAAAATCTGGAGTTTGGTACGTTATCTCTGATTTCTGCCCAGTAGGGATTGATCCTTATATTGCAATCCCCATTTTCCAGAAAACGTATTATGTCCTTGTATTTTCATAGTAGTTTAGTTCACAATGTTGAGTCCAATAATTGACTAAAAACCTCTTCTGCTTCATGTTTTCATGTGGAAAAACTCTTTCTTTTAGACCATTTTTCTACAGGATTTTGGTTGGAATCTCTCAAAGTAGATTATATATTCATAGATATTTATATATTTTCTTTTACTTTACAAGGATTCCTCAATAAGACACTTCAAGGATAAACAATTAATCTTCTCACAAAATGAAGATTTGCAAATTTAATTTGTATTCCGCACTGTTATTAAACCCTGGTTTGAAACCTTCGATGATGGGGCTGAGAGAATACTCGCTGCTTTATAGCTCGAATCTAAGATTTCCTATGTGTGATTGCTGAGTTTCAATTTTCAGCAATGCAAAACAAACCTGATGAAAGCAAAATTCATTTTATTGCTTCATAAACCCAACACTATTGGTTTCCTTGCTGATTATATCAGATCCAATGATCATATGCATGCATGGTTTCTCTTGTCATAGTTCACGATCTTTGTCCAAACCAATGATATGATTGAAAATCTATGTATGGTTGTATATATAATACACTTTTCTAAAGACACCTATTTGCCTAGAAAAATAAGTAGAAAACTAAAAGCTTTGATGACATATATATCCATTTGATCATATTTATGTAAATGTTTATATCTTACTTCTCTTCAACCTTTCTTTGAGGGTTGTTTATAGTACTTGGATATTTATTATACACTCATTTTACATCTAATTGAACTAAAATTACAATTTAGTTTAACCAAATTTACAACATTGACAACAAAAATTATCACATTTGTTTTACACATTTACATATAATTGAACTAAGTTACCACATCAACAACAATTTGTTCATAAACTTGTAAAAATATCGTAGGTGGAGTAACTACCTCTCATCATAGAACTAAAATTATCCAAAAAATAACTCTATTTACCACAATGACAACAAAAATTGTTGTCAGATTTGTAAATGAGTGTATCACATATATGTAGGTACCGTAGAATTTCCCCTTTCTTTTGAAGCTTCCCACTTTCAAAAGTAGACCATCACAAGTAACTTGAAAAGACTACTTGATCCTCAACAAAGTAGCAGTGTCATAAAACTCGATCATAAACGTGTTCATGTAATATTTTCTTGTTCATTATTATTATAACTAGTATATGAAACCTTGTCAATGTCATATTGAACATAAAATGTTGAAATTAAAAACATTGAGGCCATTAAAGGAAGTCGTCTCTCTATTGATCATACATTAACAAGGAAGTGGTCAAACTTGCTAGAGTATTGATTATGATGAAATGGTCATTTCAATTTTTAAATGAGTAAATTTCTTCTATGGTACCTGAGCCCCTGAGGTACGGCCAATTGACCACTTAGATACCTACTAGTCTTCAAAAGGGGACAATTTGATACCTGAACTGAGGCTCTATTTTGGTACTTTTGTTAAATGTTCAATTAAATATAAGGATAAAATTGACATTTAGAATATACGTATAAAAACAAAATAAAAAAACATGAGTTTTGTGGGTTGATGGCCGTTTTTCATCATTTTATGGGTATGAATTAATGCGTTTTTTTTTAGTAAAAGATAGAACTAATTTATTGATCATTTGAAATATGGTTACAATCAAAGCTTAGAACATCACTAAGCAGTTCAGGAACAACATCATTCCAATCTAGCTTATCATTAGACTCATAAGCTTCACTTGTACGTCTGTGCCACTGCATTTGCAGTTCGAAGAGTGTGAGAAATAGAGACTCCAATCCTACCCTCCAGCCACATTCTAATATTATCAATGATGCTACCATGCTCCAAGTTTTGATAATCATCCATCTAAATTTCTGAAACAGCCACAAGACAGTTTGTTTCCACACAACATTCTGTAATCTGCCTTTCTTGCAGCAACTGTAAACCAGCTTTCAGAGCTAATAATTCCACATGTTTAGCAGTTGCGAGAAAACTAACATAGTGGCTGCCTTTGCTAATGCAGCTTCCCTGATCATTCTGGACACCCCCTACTCCTCATTCATACCTGTTAGGTAGAAAAGCCCCATCCACATTTAGTTTTAGTTGTCCCAGCTGTGAAGGAGACCAACGTACTCTTTTATGAACTTTAGCATTCTTTGTTGGTGGACACTGAGCCTACTGAAATTCATAATACCATGTCATTGTACTACACATGATATCCTGTGCAGTCTAAGCCTTGTTTGACCACAAGGTATTATGATAGGAGCATAATGTACGAAATTTATATTAATATTTTCTTGCATTTTGTCACTCTATTTCTCTTAATAGAAAGTATTTTAATATTTATTTTATTGTTTTAGGATGCTTGTGGAGTAAAGGAGAAAAGACGCATGAAAGGCGAAATCAGGAAATCTGCCTGTGCAGATCAGTCAATCTAGACAGGAAATCTGCCTGTGCAGATCAGTCAATCTAGACAGAGAACTGAGAGCATATCAGAACGAACCAGATAATGATCTTTATATTTTGAAAAGCCTCGGATGTCTAGTTTCCACAGCTTTTTACGGTTCGTCGATATCATTTTTCTAGAAGAAGTTATGGCCGATGTAGTATAAGAAGGTCAAGCTGCGCGTGAATCTGGTTTTTGACCGGAATTTATATTTACATGAACATTCTAGAGTCTATAACGTCCAAACGCTTCCCCAATCATACTTGGATACAAATTGGAGATGATGACTAAATCTTAATGACATGAAATTATTTTATTGGCTTGAAAGTAATTAAATTGTGCATCAATCGAAGGAAACCTCAAGCAAATTACAAGCAGAGTTGAATAAGGAAACTAGGGTTATGTATCTCCTATATAAAGAGCCTCTGCAACACAATGAGAAGAACCGCACCCTTCACCTTCTCTTATGTCTCTCTTTCTTATTCATCCGCCCTCCATCTGTTTCCTTTTCTCTATTTTTATTATACTGTGATAATGTATAACTAAATTACTTTTGTTAGGGGCAAGGTTTGAAGCCCTAAGACATGGTTTTGAGTCTTAGTTTTGAAACTACTTTGTTGTGAATTTGTCTATTTGGTTTTGGTTTACAGATAACTCTTGCATGCTTATGTTTTTTGAATGCGCACATAAAATATTATGATCATGTGAGTGGGGCTAGCAATAGGTATTTTAATCTCCTAAATGGTTAATAATGCTTGTTTCAATGGTAGTAAAACATATAGGACAATAGGTGAAACTAAATAAAAAGGATTGCATGCTAGGTAGGTGTTCCACACTAGTTTTGCATACTTGTTTCGATCAAACGTCCACATATGCTTAATGCTTAGAATAAATTGTTGATAGGATAGCATTCTATAGCTTGATTGTTTATTCTAAAGGCTTAGTAATGGTACGTTCATGTTGCTTAAGTAATCTAGGGAAGTAATAAGAACTTATGCAGTGCGTTCACGGTTTGTTCTTGATTGAAACCATTTCACGACTTGGTAATTGAAAGTAGGATGACAAATTTGTCTTGAGCATGTTTTGGTGGTGGATTTCCGAATCTCTAACATCTTCATTCATATCATTGTAAATCCCGCATTGTTTTTATGTTTTACTTTAATTTTATGTGTTACAAAACCTAAAACCCTCCTTGTTGCGATTTCATGTTCACTCATTCTTTCATTATTTTCGTATATACTTATATTCATACTTTGATTCTTTATTTATTATGTAATTACTTGTGTACATTAAATCCCCGGCTTCAACGATCCCTACTTATTCTATACTACAACTATAATTTTGCAAGGTTAAGTTGAGTGTCTATTTTTGGCGTATCATATTATCTCTATTTTTCTAGATACCCCAAATCAACATAAGCAATTTCTGAAACTCCTCAATCTTAAGATTGATTGCCTGCTCAAGCATCCATTCCTTAAAATTAAAAATGGAAGAGACAAAAGCATTAAAATGGAAGGGAGCACCTGAGATAATAGTTTTGCAATGGGGCACGCACAGGACACATGGCCAACATCTTCATACGGATGGGAGTAGGAGACACATTTTAACTCACCTTGATAACCCTTAGTGACAAGTTTGACTCTAGTTGGTAATAGGCTTTGACAAGCCCTCCAAGCACAATTAACACTTTTTTCGACACCTTAGAATTTCAGAGTGTAGGTACAAGTTTTGATCAACTTGGTGTGTTGGCATTCCCATACAAAACGGGAAAGTATCTTTGCAGTTTAATGGGTTTAATATTCCTCATTTAAAGATATTTCTCTGTTTGTCAAATTGTGTTATTGATTTCCTAAGTATTTTTAGGATTTGGTGGATATCTTGTATTAAAAGTTCCTTTCCTAATTAAAGTCTAATTAGGGTAGAATCTTGGGGCATTGAGCAGCTGCGTTGGTCAAATATATATTCAGAGAGATGCACGGCCAGAAGCAAGAACTAGAGACGCAAGAATAGTGGTAGAGTCTTGCATGTTTGCTTGAGATTGAGTCTTCACAAAGACTAATTAAAAACACTTGGTCCATGTATAAGTGTTATTGATTCTGTCTTCATATGCATAAAAGCTCTCTTGAGATCAGTAGAGAGACGGGGAAGAAAGAAGAGAGAGATTTGGTGATCATTCAAGTGAAGGAGTTCTAGAAGGAAGACAAACTTTGTGTTAGCTTTTGTCTAAACATTGTAGCCGAGCTACTGTTATTCAAGTTTGTAAAAGAACATATCCTTTTTAATATGATGATCTTTATTTTGGGTTCTCAAGAATAAGAACCCTGCAATGTTTTTAATCTCATATTTGAGTTTTTCACTGCGTAACTAAAATCTGGTGTTCTGTTTGTTATTTTGGTTTATGCTACCCAGTAAGGATTGATCCGTGCACTGCAATCCCCATTTTCTAGAAAACACATTATGTCCTTGTATTTTCACAGAGTCTATTCCCCAAGAGTTTGTACGAGTCTCCATTTGAAGTGGAAGAAAGAACATTATTCATGACCAAATTTTTTGCCAACCAATAAGCAGTTTTGACTTAATAGAAGCATTTTTTCTCTGGCTTCCAAATAAGTCTGTCCTCCAGTACTCTAGTGCTTATTAGGGTACTCAATATCTTTTGAGCTATATCCTGTGGAAATAAACTATGGACAGTAGGTGCAATCCATGATCTGGTGGTACTATTGATGAGTTCAGTAACTTTCACAAACTCACATTGATTTTGCTTTCGGATCAAATAATTAGGAAAATCAGGAATCCACTTATCACTCCAAATATGAACTTGTGATCCATCCCCAATCTTCCACTGTACCCCTGCAACTAAAATCGGTCTGCTTTATTATACTACGCCATGAGAAAGATAGTTGAGCCCCAACATTAGCATCCCAAAAAGAACAGTATGGATGGTTCCTTGCTTTAAAAATCTGAGCAACAAGCAAATTGGAATTTTTAAGCAACCTCCATCCTTGCTTTGCAAGCATTGAGAGATTGTAAGCATACATGTTTTTGAAACCTAAACCTCCCTCCTGCTTAGTTAATTAAAGTCTCTCCCAACTTCTCCAATGGATCTTCTTCTTATTTTCATCATCACCCTAAAAGAAGCCTGCACAGAGCTGGTGTATGTCATCACATAATGCTTTTGGTAATAAATAACAATTCATGGCATACAAAGGCATGGTTTGTGCCACAGCTTTGATGAGAACCTCCTTGACTGCCGAACTTAACAATTTGGAATTCCATCCCATGAGCTTTTTTGTCAACTTTTCTTTGATGTATGCAAAGATTGCAGTCTTGGATTTTCCCACCCTCATAGGCAGGCCAAGATATCTATCGTGCTCCTGCACCTTATTGATTGCAAGACTGCTGCAAGTTTCATCTGTACACTAGGATGCACATTTTTGCTGAAAGCAGCTCCATTGTTTTGATCATTTATCTTTTGTCCAAAAGCTAGCCAATTCATTTATGTTGAGCAGGTCTCTATACTTTTTATACTCAAACTCTGTGGCAGCCCCAAAAATGAAGCTATCATCTGCAAAGAATAGGTGATGCAATACAGGGGATTCATGACTCATTTTTAAGCCTTGAATGATTTGTCTGTCCACAAAAGTAGATATAAGAGATAATAACCCCTCTGCACATAAGATAAAAAGATAAGGTGATGACAGATCACCTTGTCTTATGCCTCTAGTAGGGTAAATAACATCAGTAGGTTGACCATTCAACATGATAGAATATTGTACTGAAGTAACTCCCTGCATGATAATATCAACCCATTTGGCTGCAAAACCCAACTGCAGAAGCATGGCCTTTAAGAATCCCCACTCTAATCTATCTTAAGCTTTAGAAATGTCCAACTTTAAGGAGAAGAAACCTTCCTCCTGTCTCCGTAAAAATGAGCTACTTCAGTGGCAACAAGAGTATTGTCAGAGATTAATCGGCCTGGCACATAAGCACTTTGTAGAGGAGATATAATAGATGGCAGCACTTTCTTTAATATATTTGCAACCACTTTAGGAGAAATTCTATAAATGTAACGTCCCGTATCTTAATTTACCCATTTACTAGTCATTTGGACGGTAAACGACAACTATTTTCACTTTTTACTTTGTTTCGATACTTTTAGTGACCCTAAAAGATGACTTTTTGTTCGGGTCAAAATTTGAGAAAATGTTCTTCATGAAAGTTGTAGAGGACGTTAAACCGAGAGCGTGCATATGTGGTATGTAAAAATTAGAGTTCGTATCCGAAAGTTATGGCCAAAATACGAAGTTACTGTTCATGGTAGTTTGTATATATTTGAATTTTTTTTTACTGTGGCCGGTAACTCTTTTCTCTCTCCCCCTTTCCCCCGTTTTCTTCTTCCTCTCCCCGAGCTGTCGCTCTTTCTCCCTCTCGCCTGCAACTCCGGCTCTGTCTCTCCTCCGGCCACCTGACGACGCAAAGCAAGCGTCTTTGGACTCGTCTCCCTTCCCTCTAGACGCTGGCGGTAGTGGCTCATGGCGGCTTGGCCGGAAAACGGCGCATCGAGCCTTAGAAAATTACTGTAGCAGTTTGAGTCAACGCTGATTTCTTCCTATTCCGGCCACCCCAGATGACCAAGTTAGGTTCTTAGGAGCGCCTTGGGACGTAAATGATGCTCCCCGAAGCTTTTACCGAGATTTGAAGCGTGGAGGAAGAATCGACGGTTTGAAGTTTGAGGTTGCTATTCATGATTCGGGTTCAACTTTCCGCTTAATTGTTGAGGTGCTTCCGCTCATTTGCTAACTTGGTCACAGTTGAAAGAGTTAATGGGTGTGTTGAGAAGGTGCTAGTGCCAAATTTTGGTGGCCATTGGAGTTGGTGGCAGTGGCGGCGCCGCCGCCACTGTGGGCGGTAGCGGCGGCTAGGGTAGCTTTTTAATTTCAATGTCTAGCTAGTTGATTTCTATAATTATCATAGAGCTTATATATGAAGTTTGGTGAGGATTGGTGGAGTTTTGAATCGGTTATAAATTTCTAAAGTTTTGGATTTCGGTTAATGTTAATCGTGAATTCGATTGTCGGATTTCCTCCATAATTTTTATATAGTCTGAAATCGACGAGTGGGCAGTGTTGGTGAAGTTTGGTTGGATGTGGAAGAGGATTGGAGAAGTTGAGGTTATGGGTTTTGAGATTTAATTATTGATTATCGTAAAATTATTTTCCGTCTGGTAATTATTTATGTACGAATAATTGTGTACAGGACGACGTACCGAGCTTTTGCTCGATGAAGGAACTCGTATACGTGATCGTCGGAATAGAACTGTGAGTGGACTTTTGTTTTTAAGTAAATGATGCATGCATTTATTTTGAAATTATTGGTTTATTTAATTATCGTTTTATTTATCGAGCATGATATTTTGTCTTGGATTATAATTTGACATTGATTTTTTCATGAGTTTCGGATATGAACTTATTATGCTCAGATTTGGATTTATGATTTAATTTCGGAAGTATGATTTATTTTCGGATATTAATTATACATTATTTTCAATTATGATTCGGAAATGGATTTTGAGCTTTCGATAAGTATCTCAGATATATGGCTTTTATTTGAAAGAATGATTTTTGACGAATTATTTCCGATGTGATTTCAGGAATTATACTATTTATATTATGTTTCTATTCGTCGATTTGAGATTTCTGAAAGATTTTCGAAATGGGATTTCGATGGAATTAATTCTTGTTTATTTATTCGATCTTTGGTTTTGGCATTGGGAATGCCTTAGCAATGATTTCGGTTTGAGAATTATGATTTTGTTTGATCTCGCCGTTCTGCTATTGATTTTGAGATACTTTTGGCGTGTGGGACACGTCGATGATATTTCGCCTTACTGTGAGAATTTGGGGGAAGCTTTATGGATTTATGTGGTTTTCGGATTTTCTTTTGCCATACTTTGGGTGACTATTATCATTGCTAGCATTGATACGTCCGCCTTTGTGGCGAGGTGATGGGATCACCGAAGCTCGTCCGCCTTTGTGGCGCTGGTTACTGTCTTTGTGACAGTAATGCTGAAGCCCAGTATCCTAATCGCTACACTTACTAGCGTGTGGGTATATAACGGGAGTATATGGGAGTACTTTAGCCTGGGAGGCTATCACTCGAGCCTGGGAGGCTCATTCGTATGGCTATCTTCTTCCCCCACTGTTATATTATTTCTGGGCTAGCAGGGTCTAGTCTGATGATACGATACTCAACAGGTTTGATTTACAGTTTCCAGTTTCCTGGTTTTAAGAAATGAAATTTTATAAACGTTGCATGCATCGAGGTTTTATAAATTTAAATAAGTGGGAAAAGTATTTAAGTTGCTTCATTTAAACCATCTTAATTATTTATTTTTGGTCCACTCACACTGACGTGTTTTTTCAATACTTTTCCCCTGGGCCCTTCGGTTTCAAATGCCCAGTTTGCAGGTGAAATTAGTTGAGGTCGGGCGTACATGGAATTGAGGCATAGTTAACAGTATGGCTTCTGCGTTTTCCTTTGAAGTAGGTTTTCCTTGTTTACCCTTTTTATTATATTTACTCTGACTACCTGTGAGATTAATGTTATTCAAGTCGCCTTTGTGTTTTGTGAATTGGACGATGTTGTGTATTGGGGAGCAGAGTGACTCCATGAGAATAAGGATGAGTGATTTAGAAGTGTAAATGTTTCCTACAGGTTTTGGGTAGCCTACTTTTAGAGGAAATTCCGCTAAATTTTTGGTAGAATTTCTTCTAAGGTGAGCCCCGCAGGGCCACTTCGGATTTCAGGGTGAAATCTGGGGCGGGTCCTGTCAATAAATGACATTACAGACTAAAGTGAGTAGCTTCCTTGGGTTCCTTGATTTTTGGAATTAAGCAGAGATGTGTAAGGTTTGAAACTTCAAAACTCTCTCCAGTTTCCAGAAATTTTCTAACAGCCACACAAACATCTATGCCAACAATGTGCCAAAATTTCTGAAAAAAGAATGGAGACATACCATCTGGCCCCTGGCTTTTAGAGGGGTGCATGTGAAATAAAGCTTCCTTGATCTCTTCATCCGAGTATGGTTGCAACAAATCATGATTCATGTTAGCTGACACTCTTAGTTCCACAACACTAAGAACAGTCTGAAACACTTCATCAGCGATGTCCCCAGATGAATATATCCCTGTGAAATAATGCAGTATGATGTCGTGGATTGCTGCAGGGTCCGTGCACTAGATTCCATTATGATTGTTCACACCCTTGATTCTATTTCTTTGCTTTCGATTTAAGGCCCTTCTATGAAAGAAAGCCGAGTTCCTGTCAACCTATTTCAGCCACAGCGCCTTTGAGTGTGTCTCCAATAGGTTTCCTGTTGCGCAAGCAAAGAGCTCAACTTTGCAAGCAAGTTTTGTTGCTCCTCGTATTGATCTGGTGAGAAAGGCTGCCTCATCAAGTCATTCAATTTCTCCTGAATGATTCTCATTTCACCCTTCTGGGCATCGAAAACATGTTGATGTCAATGCATAAGATCTCGACCTATTTGTCCAATCTTCATCCCCACTTGTAACATACCATTTCCCAATAAAGGCTATAACCATCCTTTTCGGATAATACTCATACAATCACAGTGTCTATGCCATATTTCTTCAAATCTAAATCTCTTTGGTGACTTCCAGAAAACTCTTTTCTTTGGACTAACCTCGATCAGGAGAGGAGAGTGATCTTATTCAACTAGAGGCAGTGTAACAACCCTAGAACAAGGGTACTAGTTTCGCCATTGTGGGGATTGAAAACCCCTCTCCAGCCTCTCCTTTGTGAATTTGCTAGCCCATGTGTATATACTTCCCATAAACCCCATATCATAGAGATCACATTCAGTCATTGTTTGTCTAAATAAATTCTTAGGAGCCATTGCTCGGAGAATCCCTATAGATTTTTCATTGTTGCTCATAATTTCATTGAAATCTCCTGCCATCAGCCAAGGAAGAGAGCATGGGTCAGCAGCTAGGGCTTTGATGAGCATGTGCAAAACCATATATGCCCGTGAACCTCCAAATTTCTTGTGAGCCAAGTTGTCCAATTTCTACATCAATACGATTAGGACTATACGTCTTCAAACTTACCTGCGTTTCTGCCTTCCATAATAGTGCCACACCACGAGACTCATCTTCATAAGGATAGTTGATACATCCGGTAAAGCCCAGATCAACCCTAATGGACTAAAGCAAGCTTGGTTGCGTAGGAGTCTCTGAAAGGAAAATTAAGCTAGGGTTTTTCGCCTGCACCATATTCACCAAAGCTCTTTGAGTTTCATGGTTCATGATCCCATGACAATCCCACACAAGGATGTTAATCTGCATCATGATGCTGAATAGAAAGGCCACACGTCGGTGGCTTGATGGCAGTGGCTAGGGTTTCACCACTTCGCATATAAATGATTAATGCATTTGGGTTATGTTGAAGATAAAATAATCAAATTTTATGTTTAAGAAATCTAGTCATTGTGATTTGAACACCCACGAGACTATATATATAATAGTCTCGTGGAGTAAATTTTTTAAACATAAAATTCAATTATGTCATCTTCAACATAAACCAAAAACATTAATTCATGCTCATTTGCTCCCAAAGGACCCAGAAAATGATAAAGACCTAGGGCTGATGGTTGGTACCCACAAAACACATGTTTTTTTTTTTTTGTGAATTTTATCCTTACATTTAACTGAAAAAATAACAGACGTACTAAAAGGTCAAACGAAGGTATCAAATTGTCCTCTATTGAAAACTATGTACCAAATTGTCTAATTGGCCATGGTCATGCCTTAGATACCATAGAAGAGATTTACCCTTTTTTAATTTGTATCCGACTTCTCATTTGCTTTCTTCACAAAAGCTTTGGTCAAATCAAGTAGAGTGATACCTTTATGCAATTTTTTTTTCTCAAACAATTACTTTTATTAAAGAGAAAATATTACAAACAACATACACCCAACAACATCAACATATGCCCAAAAAACCCAAAACAAACAAACAGAAACAAACACAAGCTGAAACACAAGGTCAGTCACATCACTACAAACAACCATCAACAGGAAGACCATAGCCGCTGCACCGCTGCAAAGAAACAAGCAACAAACGCCATCCAGATCAAGAGGTCGAGGAAGAAACCCAAGACAATTTCAATGTACCCATCCACCGAATTCCAGAGAGCAATACTCTCATCACTTTCACCATATGAAAAAATTTCTACCAAGAAGACAACCCAAGAAACTAGTAAAACAACTACCTCCATAAAGGTCGGTTGAAAGGAACAGGTGAGATCCGGCAAAGGATTGAAGAGACAGGTATCGAAAGGGTACACAATCTCTTGTTGCATCACCAAGTGCACAAGTGGGAAGATCCCACTATGAAGTTTGAACAAGGCTCTGAAGATCAAAGCAACAAACCATTGCAGAAAGATTAAACAACCAGATGAAGAGTGAACAATCTAGAAAAAAAGAAAGTCAGGAACAAGGGATGAAAGACAGGAAAGGGGGGAAAAGACAGAGGGAAAACATACAACCAAAGGCAAAAAACAGGAAAGGGGAAAAAGAGGCAGTGAGCCCCAGATCGAAGACTAACCCAGGGCAAAATCGCCCACGGAGGGCGAGGAATGACGCCATTGACTCTCAAGGTATCGAGAAAAAGTAAACCCACTGATAGAGGAATTGAAAAGGCTCTAGTGTTGTAATATTTTTAAGGAAAAAAAAAAGAATCCACTCATGCAATTGTTAGTTCAGCTTAAATTAAGTGGACTTAGATCAATGAGCTGCATTAGCTATGTATAAAAATACTGAAGATCACGATGATAAATTTTGGTTTTTTTTTTTTTTGGGTACCTATTCACATATGTAATGACTGAGTTCCAATTAGAAAAAGAAATAATTTCATTTAACCACTTGGTAGTTTACATAGAAAACAGCTTTAGTTCATTGCACTTCTAATTTCATCATTAATGTGTTTAAGTTGATACTGTTTGATGGCATCTCAATCGTCATGGAAAATATTCGACAAAGAGTGGTTATTGGCTGGCTTTGAAAATTGAGAGGGAATGGATGAGATTAGGGAGGCGGCTCCTGTGATATAGGATTATTGGAGATATCTATGGAAGCTTAAACTGCCTCCAAAGATGTAACATTTTTTGTGGCCGTGTTCTATGGGTTTCTTACCATGCAAAGCATCTTTATTTAGAAGGAGGATAGTTCAGGATGCGGTATGTCAGCGATGTCAACAAGGTAAGGAAACACCCTGGCACGCAACTTGGAGTTGTCTGTATTGTGTTGCGGTGCTTTAGAGGGCGGGGCTAAGCTGCATCCAAGTCAGTCTATTGTTTTCCCTTCTTTAATTCAACATGCTGCTATGAGTGTCTTGTTGGAGGATGAATTAACAATTAAGGTTCTTCATAATAATTTTGTGAGTTAATTGGAAAGATCGAGCAGAATGCTATTGCATGGAGAGCAACCAAAATCAAGCCAAGTGCTATCTGAAATGGCCGCTGCAGTATGGCAGGGCATACTTGAGATGGAAGCAATGAGTGTGGTTAATAGTAGTGTAGGTGGTAGTGTGGTTCAGAGGACTGGACGGATGTAGGGCCCCTCCCTCTTCTGATTTTATTAAAATGAATTGTGAT
>LYNE01010371.1:4424-14792 GCA_001662545.1 Rosa x damascena | reverse complement strand
ATGGACAATTGATTCGACATTTGGGCATGTCTTTCTGTAATGATCGACTCGAAGTTGAGCACTAGTTGTGCTCAGAAGAAGAAGAAGAAGAAGAAGAGAGAGAAAAGGAAGAAGATGAGCATTCATTGTTCCTGTAATTAAAACTTGAAGAAGTTGGGTTTTTCTTGATTGCAATTGTTATGAAGTTTAAATATTAAAGCATGATGGGAGGGGTTGGCTCTATCTATCTGTAAAGAACCTTTTGGAGAGGCACTGAGATAGTAACTGAGGCATGGAGTAAGCAAGGAAATAGTAAAATAAGACCCATAAAGGAATGTCTGGGTGAAAAGGGAGGTGAACTTTGAAAAACAGGCCATGACAATTGGCATTTGGCAAGCATGCCTGGCCTAGCCTAGCCAGTAGCTACTACTGATTAAGATGTTTGGCTGGTTTTAGAGTTTCCTAGAGTCTTCGTCATGGTCACATTAAAGTAATTGCTCCTTTGCTTTAGTGGGACTGTGACTCAAATGACTCAAATCCATTTTGGATTTATGTATCTCTATGAATTCAAGTTTATGCTTGTGACATGAAGCAGATAGGATTTAGAAATCCATAAAGCCCATAATCGCTCTAGAGGAACATGGTTTGAACCTAAAATCCAAATTTGCTATTGCAGGTCATGTTCTGGTGCCATGTGGGGTTTAAGGAACAAATTAAAGTATACTGGTTACAATGATGACTTAATTAGTTATCTTAAAAAGTGAAAACTGACAAGCATTGCCTACTAACTAAACTTCATTTTCAATTGTAATGTGGCAACCCCAAGCATTGCCAGATGGAATATGGGTGACCCAGAATATAAAATAAGATTGAGAATGTATTGCTTTATTTGAAGTTTGAACTTTGAAGAGCGCCAGTCTTCTCACATGGTTCAATTTCAACCAGATTGAAAAGGTCTTGCCAAAAGCAATCGCTTTCCTTTCCTTGTTTGAAAAATGAGATTTGAAGTAATAATGCACATCAAGTTAACCGGGACAATAAAGAACATGTTTGAGGATTCACCGTCACATCATCAAGAATACTTTCAATTGATTGTTGAATACATGTAATGTCTTGTTATGTTTACGGAAAGAATATAACAATAAATTAAGTACGATCCCCTCTACGACATTCACTTGCAAGGCCCTGTACAGAGATGTTCCCCTGGTCAGCTACTGACCAGGGATTATTTGCTCAACTACCGTCCGATTTCAATCGGACGGTTGACATGTGTCTAGATTTTTCAGAGATGAGATCTGTCAACCGTCTGATTTCAATCAGACGGTAGTTGAGCAAATAATTCATGGTCAGTAGCTGACCAGGGGAACGGGACTGAGCCCTGTAAGTCGTTTTGTTCCACTGACTCGGCCATAGCTACGAACTACGTTTGAGTCGGCCCATTTGAAAATTAGGGTTAAGATGGACCCGGCCCATCAAGTGTTACTAGACAGAGAGGCGGAGACCATTATCAATAACCCAATATCCATTGCAATAGAGCCAGATCCACATTTAAGGCTTTAGCCCAATGCCAACTGAAGTCGTTTCAGAGTTTACAGCTTCGGTACATGCGACGGCCCGAACAATGTCGTTTCAGCTGTTGAGGCTATGACATATTATTCAGGTCTCCAAAACCACCAACAGAGAGAGAGAGAGAGAGAGAGAGAGAAATGGCAGCGGCGTCGTTTAGGTGGATACTGCAATTGCACAAGGACGTCCCAAAAGCCGCTCGGTTCTACTCCGAAGGCTTGGATTTCACCGTCAATGTCTGCACTCTCCGATGGGCCGAGCTTCAGTCCGGCCCACTCAAACTTGCCGTCATGCAATCCCCCAAGTAATTCCCTCTCATACTCTTCTCTCCAAGACTCGCTCTCAATGCACACCATATGTTCGACGAAATGTGTGTGAGAGCTGTTCACACACCACACCCTACTACATTTTGTCTCTGTGTTTTGTATTTTGAAGAAAAACTCATGATTCGAATAGACCCATGTTCCAGTTTCTGAATCAGATTAATGGTTGGAGTCGATTCGAAACTAACTCGACATCTCATAGTTGTTGGTGTTTGATCTGTTAACATGGTGGCATTGTTTTTGCTTGTGTGCATTGGCCTCTATTTGGTTATTGTTTTCGATTTAAACTATATGACTGGCAGCTGCTAATCAAGCTTCACAGTGACCATGCCATGCAGAAGGGCTACTTTTCCCTTGTATCTTTCACGGTGTCGGACATTAACCAAACAGTGACGAAGCTAATGGCATTAGGAGCTGAGCTAGATGGTCCTATCAAATACGAAATCCATGGGAAGGTGATGACTGCTAGATTTCTAAGGACACCTCGTTCACGCATTTTAGTGGCGAATGAAGCAATCTAACATTGTGACCATGTTTTCAGGTTGCTGCCCTGCGATGTATTGATGGGCACATGTTAGGCCTCTATGAACCAGCGTAGGGCTCCAGAAGCAAAGCTCTTCGATAATGTGAGTAGCTGAAGTAGGCTTCTTGTAGATTTTATTATGAAAACTTTTGAATTCATTGAGTAGATGTTGTGCGAAATTTCTCCTTTCTGTGTATTACGTTCAGTGACTCTGTGGATAAGTTCAGTAACTCATACCGATCAAATAAAAAGCCAAAAATATACTCTGTGATAAACTCATAGTGATCTAATCAAAGGCCAAAATTATACTCCTTTTGAAGTTATCGAGTGAATTTTCAAGGTTGAGAGAAGTTTCAATTGTCTTATATGGGCAATTATAACTCATTTTCCAACAAAATTTCATTTTGAACCCATCTTCATATTGCACATGAGTTTTTCGGTAATTTTCACCTTTTTTAATCAATAAATTTTCCCTTTTTGAGCCAAAACTCCTTGTTGTAGCATCATACAATCCTTTAAAGTATCATAAATAAGATATATTATGTTATTTCTGAGGATCGAACTCAATATCTCCAACTCCTGATGTGTGTTATTTCGCAATTCAGATTGCCACGTGTGAGGTATCGAATAGATTTCCGAAGGGATATGTTTAAATTGTCTTATATGGCATCAATAACTCATATTCCAACAAATTGCATTTTTGACCCCGACTTCAAATTTGGCCATATTTGAGATAGTGTTCACATGAGTTTTTCGGCACATTTCACTTTTTTTAAATCAACAAACATTTTTGTTCATGAGGGCTTATAAAGACCTTGTAACATTGTAAGAACTTTTAGAATATCATAAATTTTGATCAGATATATCGAATAGCATTTAACAATCCAATTATTATTTTTTGAGGCATGTAGAGGATTTCCTACGACTGAGGCATATTTCACTCGTCTCATACGAACCTTCAAAGTTCATTATTCCACAAAATTGCTTTTTGACTCCCTCTTCAGTTTGGCCCATGGTTGAGCCAAAACCTCTTGCCAAGTTGCCATAGCACACGAGTTTTTGGAAAATATCACTAGTTTAATCAATTATTATACATGAGTGCTAAGAAAGACTTTCGAAGACCATAAGAACCTATACAATATCATAAATGTGGATACTATACGTTATTATGAGGATCGAGCTCTAAAGTATTATTGCTTAATGTGTGTCATTTAGCAATTCACATGTTTACTTTTGAAGGTATTGAGTGGATGTTGGAAGCCTGAGACATTGTTCAAATTACTTATATGATCAAACATTAAAAATTATTTTATAAAAATAGTGTGTTTACTGTTTAGACTCCTGCTTCAAATTTAGTTTTGTTTGAGCTAAAAGAAAACTGCACAAAATATTGTAAAATATGACATTACACATTCATTTATCCTGAAAAGATGTCAAAAACGCAATCGCATTCCTGATCGATCCTACTTATTTTATATTCATTTTAAGAGGATGAATATGTAGGTTCTTCCCAAATTCTTTGAGAAACCACAAATTACACCTAAATGACTAAATAGACCAACACTCTCAAAAGTCAAAATTACTCGCTCACACTCTGAATAGTACAAAAACAAAAATCACACTTTTTGTTTTGTTCAATACATACCACACAACTATGAACTATCATCATTCGAATCCCAAACAACAACCACCCTTATTCACACTCAATTGTACTAGAACAATTGTCACTCTTTTTTATTTTATTTTTTTTATTATTATTATTTTACATAAGATGACTACCCTCACCCAAACCACCAACAGAAAATCTCAAATTACAAAAAGCTCTCAATCCAACAAAATAAACTACAATGCAGTTTCTATTACTTACTTGAAGTAACAAAAGGAACTGTTAATCGCCACTGCTTCTGACCTCAGGCCGAAGTCTCCGCTCGAGCAGGCAACTGTGCAGACATAAATAACAACACCTCAATCTGTACGTACCTCCTGGATTTACTCACTCCCCCACGAACAGAGATATGCACAATTTGTATCCAATCTACACAACATTAATTGTATATATTGCATTAATTACACATTCATTCATTCATCCCGATATAGCTCAGTCAATTAAAACACAAATGAGAATGCTGTACGTAGAGAGTAGAAATGCAATCGCATACCCGATCGATCAGATTTCTTTTATACTGCATGTTATGTCTGTTGCTGCAAAAGACTCTAACCGGCATCTTTGACATCTATTTCCACTTCCTTTGGTGTGCTGAGGGATCCTACACAAAACTTCTTCATATTGCAGCATCCCTGGATTCTTATGTCTTTCACTAGTGGACATTTGCACTTATATATATTTGCCAGATCATAATGTGACTAAGTACATAGCTGATGGAACATGTTGTCATCCTCTGTTTCTTCACCCTCTGAATATGTTGGTAGATCGTAAACGTTCGAGATTTAGAATCGTTTTCCACGCTACCTTTCATTCTAAACTTGTCTTCTTTCCAAAAATTAGATTCTTCAGAATACACTTTTTTTCTCTTTTCTTTTCTTCCTTTTAGAATAGAAGGCACCATTCTCTCTCCTCCTCTGCAAGCAATCAAATTGGGCATGGAAGTTAGATAAAACTGAATTAACACTCTGAGAATCTTGGACATGAATAAGTGATGGCAAATTGGGTGTGAAATTTGGGCGGTGCCAAAAGCCTAGATTGTAATAGTTTGAAATCCGACGGGTGTTTTTATAGCAGTCCTGGAGGTTTATTGTAATACCCGGTTTTGTTTTTAAATCAAAAGCAATGAAAGCATGATTACCTTTAATCATTTTGTCTATTAGAGCACTATACCTTCTGCCGACACTCGATCGATGGACTGCAGAAAACTTAATTCCTTCCTCTCTAATTCTCTCTCATTCTCCCTCACGTTCCTCTCGTCACAGCCGAAGAAACCAAAACAGAGCCTTGACTCACCGAGCTGCACCGTCCACCACAGACCACCAAACGACCTCAAACCACCTCCCACGGCTTCGCCTCGACCTTGCGCAGCTGCTGGAGGTAGCCTTGCGCGGCGGCACTGCCGGCAGCGACGGCGGCGACCTCGAGTCCGGTTTAGCTCGTTTTTGTCCCAAACTCGATATCTTGAGCTACGGAGCACCATTTCGCTTGATTCTTGGCCCATTGAACTCGCCTTAACTTCCTCTACAAGCACCAAGAAGAATCGGAACTGGATTGAACGTTTTCACGTTCGTCGGAGCTCGACCCGTACGGATCGAAACGTACAACTTTCAAACTCGATAACTCGAGCTATACACGATCGTTTCTTGTGATTCTTGGCTTGTTGAGTTCGCAAGGAAGTTCTGAACAATTCTCCAGAAGTGATCGAGGCGCGAGGTTGCAGTTTTCACGTCGATTTTGGAGCTCGCCGGTTTCTGGAAAAATTCCGGCCACCGATTGGTTTTTGGTACATTTCGATCCCTTCCTGTCGTTTTTTGGTCTTGTGCTAGTTATGAAAAGTTCCCAGAATGATGAAACGAAGGGGACAAGCACAGCCCCGATACCAATTGTGGTGGTCGGTGGTGGCTCTGTCCCTAACTCCGGCGGCCCTTTCCGGCCACCTCCGGAGGTCTGAAATTTAGTTTCTGTTCATTTTATGATTCTATGTTTCAATACGATCATTTCGGCGTATTATACGCATTTTTCGGATATCGTATGAATTAGTTATGAATTTTGAGATTTCGATCGTTAGATTTATGATCTGTGGAATTTGGACCGACAGATGAATCTGTAATTTTAATATGTTGATCGTATGACTGTCCCGATGACTTTGTGGGGTCACGGGCGAAGATCCGACCGTTGGATCTTCGTATAATTGTGAAATAGTGATTCGGATGGCGATTCGTGAGAATCCGACCGTCGGATTTTCGTATAAAATCATAGAGATATTAGTAAGGGCAATTTAGGAGGATCTGACCGTTGGATCTTCGTAATAAGTTTTGGAGGATGATCCTAAGGGCGATCCGTGAGAATCCGACCGTTGGATCATCGTTTAAATTAGATCCGACCGTTGGATCATCATTAATTTAGCATCCGACCGTTGGTTGTCGTGTAAGTGTGTTTTGTTGAGGAGTTACTAAGTTAAGATCATGTCTGATTAGGTGATTGACGAGTTGATTTGGAGGACGATTCGTGAAATCGTTGTTGAGCTGTTAAGAAGACGCAGCAGGTTTTGAGGTGAGTAAAACTCACGTGGTTCATATTACGAACCGAGTACATTTAATTACTTTATTTTGTCGTAATTGTGTGAAAATATTTATGAAATAAATATTTGTTTTAAATCATATGGGCTTGATCAACTACAGTCCATATGTAAGTAAAATGTTATTAATTATACAAATGAATTTCACGATTTTTATGCTTGAACTATAGTTGGTATTAGTGATTATCCCTGAGCGGATAATTACGTATATATATATTTACGTGAGTATATACGTGTGATTGGTGTGATGATATGATTGAGAATGGATTGGTTATGATTCAAACTTTTATTCTTGCATTTAATTGTTGAATAATGAAAAGTCGATCATGTGGTGTGAAAACTATTATATATGTCCGATTATGGACTTAGGGTCAATATAGTGACCAGTATGAGGGAGAATCGGAAGCTCTAATCCTGGGAGGATGACGGGATACGATTGATTGAGTATGTGAAATTGTCGGAAGTTCTAAATATGTATATCAATATACATATTGACGAAATACGATAAAGATAAATATGTCGGACGCCATAACCTAGGCCAGGTGAAGGGCTACGATTCAGTTAGAGCTCTAGTCTGTCATGTACCGTATTTTATAAATACGATGTGGAGGTTTGGTGAAGAAAGATGTGAGTTGGGGTTGTCTTAATTTATTGACTTGGTATTTGATTGAGATTGTTAGTACCTTGTGGTTGTGGAAAACGGTTGGGTGTTGACTTGAGTAGAATTGATTTTGATTCAAATTAAACAACAGTCTTTCCTTTTACTCATACGAGCTTTCATAAGCTTACCGGGTTTTGGTGTTGTTGCAATCCCGGTACACTATTCAAATGGTGTAGCGGATATTCCTGCAGGTCAGGAAAATCAGGGAGGTGACCGAGCTGCGTAGGTGTTACAACAGTTTTTGGTTATTTCTTTTAATAGTGAGGTGTGTACGCTCATTTAGAGCTTTACAGTTCATTTGGATTTGAGTTGTAATAATTAACCGAGACTAAATTCGGTTTTGATTTTATTTATGGTGGTGAAGTTGTTAAGAAAAGAAAAAAATTCAGAACGTTTATTTGTTGTAGTTGTTTAATTCATGTTTCGGATTTGAATTTATCATTCAAAATTCGGGGCGTGACATTTATATGTTGAAATCCAAAATCGAAACTTTGAAATACTAAAAATCAAAACTCAAAAAACCAAAGTTGCAAAAAATGCAGCAGAGCAATTGTCTAGCAAAGGAGTTTGTTGATGAGCACTAAAATGCAAGTTACGGTAAGTTGATTCAAGTCTAAAGCGGTGTTGATTAAAGTGAATCAAGTAAAAGAAGAAATTGGATACTGACATGGTATTGGTGTTGGTGTGGCAAGGCCTCCCAAGTTGGGAATGGGCATTTTGGGCATAAGCAACTATCATGATGGCCCATGAGAGTTGTAGTAGTCCCTAAGCGCCATTTCATCGAACAGCTGCTCGGGAAGGCTCCCCCTGTCTGCTCGGGAAGGCTGGAAATGGGCCAATCCCTTATTGAACTAGATAGATTTTAGAGCGGCCCTAAACACAAACATTGTATGTATTACATAACATTACACCTTCATTCATTCATGGCCATACATGCATGCTCCGTCAATTTAAACACAAACAATTACGAGTAGAAATGCAATCGCACACCTGATCCATCATTTTTCTTTTCTACTGTTATTCAGCTCCCGCAAAACATTCTCACCAACATCCAACGTCACTTTCCTTGGTATGCTGACAGATCCGAAACAAAACTTCTTCATATTGCCGCCGCATCCTTGGATTGTTATTTTTTTCACTAGTGTCCAGTTGAAATTATATTTGCCTTGCGAAAAGCTTCTGAGATTTGGTAGATCCTCAAGCCGCAAATATGTTAGCTGAGGGAAGATGTTGTCATCCTCTGTTTCCTCATCACCCTCTGCTGCTGCTACTATCTCTTCAATCTTCTCGCAGTTTTCTATCTCTAGTCTTTGGGGCTTCACAAGACCTCTGGCGACTGAAGGAGAGAGCAGAGTTCTCAAACTACATTTCCGAAATGATGAAAAGCTTCTGAGATTTGGAAGATTGTCAAGACTCAAATAACTTAGCTGAGGGAAGATGTTGTCATCCTCTGTTTCTTCATCATCCTCTGCTGCTGCTGCTATCTCTTCAATCTCCTCGCAGTTTTCTATCTCTAGTCTTTGGAGCTTCACAAGACCTCTGGCGATTGAAAGGGAGAGCAGCGTTCTCAAACTTTGACAATCCCAAATTTTTAGGAGTGTCAGATTCTGAAAGGCTTGATGAGATTGTCTGACATTCATGATCTTCTCGTTTGTTTGCATTGTTCCTTGATCTGGTTGGGAAATATGTGAAAGTGTTTTCCCAGCTGACTCACAAGCATCCCCTTCATTGACACTAAATCTTCTGAATTCAAAAATCTCTACTAGTGAAGTACATCCACCTACCCCTATCTGCTCCAATTTCTGCAATCTGTTTTGCATATATGATGGTACCACACACGAGAGTTCGTCACATTCGCGCACATCTACAGAATTAAGTTCACAGAAGGATTCGGATGAAAGTTGGCTGTTCCATATCTCTGTTACGTTGCCCAGGCCCCATATCTCTAGTTTTCTTCAGACTGGAAAATGAACCTGCAAGTACATATATCAAAGTCAGTTAATTAGTATATAGTATTGTCTCCCAAACTTAGTTGTCTTTTTTTGAGAGAAAAGTCGCAGAAAAAACAGAAGCCCCGTTGTCAATTTTTAAATCTTTGGGACTGTAGTTTTCTTTGTTTGTATCTAATTCTAAAAGGTGGGTGTACTTGGGTGTTCTGGGTATCTTATTCTTTTTTTAGAATGTGTTAGGGTTCTCTGCAAACGACGGTTGATGACAACTCCACAAGTATACGTTGTTTTTGTACTGCTTGTTGAACTTCATTGACTGGATGACATTTCCTACTAAAAATAAAAAATAAAAATATCACTTTAGTCACTCAACTTCAACCTCGTCTTATATTTTTGTCCATCCGTTAAATTTACCGTCGAAAACTCAGTTAGGTTGAAGATATTTTCATCAAATAACAAATAAATATTGAGAAATGAACTAAAAAAAATAAATTAAACTTCTTTCATTTACTAAATAAAAAATAGTGTTTAAATTTTTGTTTTTTATCAATATATCTTTTCATTAGAATTTTTTTATCAATATTTCCATTTTTTTTCAAGAGATCAATTAATTCTAATAATTGAACAAATATGTATCCTTTATTTAAAAAAATAATTATTTGCACTTTATATTGAATAAAGTGTCATTTCATTCTGTAAAAATAATAATAATAAAGTGTCATTTTATCGGATTACATTTTTTTCCTCAAATACAATTATATTTAAATTATATTTAGTGAATGAACAAAATACCCCCCATTCTATAGGATTATGATAGGAGAATAGACGACAAGAACGAATGTGTGAGATGGAGTTAAAATTGAAGAATTAAAATGATATTTTTTAAATGTGAGGGACGAAAGTATTGATTGGGTGAAAGTTGAAGGACCAAAACGGCTATTTTTCCTATATTCTTTTCAACTGTACATCTCCAAAGGATGGGGCTATTACAACATGAAGTAATTGAAATGATATTTAAGCTGATGAAAAACAATATGAAATAAGATAAAAAAAATTCCAGAAAAGTGATTAAATTACACTATTTGGACCATGAAAATGTGTTCATTCATTTGACAAAAAAAAA
>LYNE01010363.1:1216-14807 GCA_001662545.1 Rosa x damascena | reverse complement strand
TCAGAACCAAAGCCACAACCTTTATTGGCAAAAACCCAGGTTTATTTGAGGTCTATTATGATAGAATCAAACCCAAAATTGAGAAGGTTCAGTTTCTTAGGGTTAGTGATAGGCTGAGAGAGTTTCTTGAAGAAGAGAAGAGGATTAATGTGGAAAATGAGGGTTTGATTGTGTCTAAGTTGTGTAAATTGTTGATGATGGCCAATAATAAGGTGGTTAGTGCTGATAAATTGGTTGATGTGAAGAGGGAATTTGGGTTCCCTAATGATTTTATGGTGAATTTGGTGCCTAAATATTCGCAGTATTTTCGGCTGGTTGGGGGTTCCGGCGAGGGGAAGTCATTCTTGGAATTGGTTGATTGGAACCCCGAGTTTGCGAAATCTGTGATTGATAGGAGAGCAGAAGAGGAGTCAAGCTTGACAGGGATCCGGGTTCGGCCTAATTTTGATTACAAGCTTCCACAAGGGTTTGTGTTGAAGAAGGAAATGAGGGAGTGGGTTAGGGATTGGATGGAAATGGATTATATGTCGCCGTATGAGGATGTTTCGAAGTTGGATCAAGCGTCCCCAGAAATGGAGAAGAGGACGGTTGGGGTTTTCCATGAGTTGTTGTCATTGTCTTTGTTGAAGAGGATGCCTGTGCCCATACTGGGAAAATTTTGTGATGAGTATAGGTTTTCAAATGCATTCCCGAATGTATTCACAAGGCATTCGGGGTTGTTTTATGTGTCACAGAAAGGAGGGATCAAGACGGCGGTGCTGAGGGAAGCTTACAAGGATGACCAGTTGATTGATCGGGATCCGCTGCTACAGATTAAGGATAAGTTTGTTGAGCTATTGGAGGAAGGATGGCGGGAGAGCACACAGCAGTTGAGGTTGCAAAGGGAAGAAGTTAAGGGGATGGCTGTGAGGAATGAAGAATAGGGAAAGCACAGGTACAAAGAATGATGGTGATCAACAAAGGCAAGTTTTGCAACTAGCTGAATGCTGGCAGGTAAGGAGAAATGATTTCATAGGATTTATATATAATTCCATTGCTGTTGAGCTGAAAGTTGATGTATTGAATCATTACCGCAAAACCGAAGTCTCAAAGAGTAGTAAGCTGAAGAAGATGACTCGCCTGAAGAATGACCAGGCAATCGACTTGGGTAGTCCATTGCTCAATGACATCGCCGATGCTTCCTTAGATCTGAAAAGTTTTTGAATTATACTTTATAGTAGCAGCGATGAACTATGTGTTCGGGGACAATAATGTATTTGGGGTTAACTGATCCTCAATGGCATCAATGTAAATTTTTGACAAAACTGAAAATTTTGGTAAGTTTGAATAAAAATTCAGAAGCAGGCCTGCTTTATTTGTTTTGCACATGAGCTCCACGTCCTCATTTGTTTAAATCTTATACAAGGTGGGTTTTCTATTTTTCAATCTTTGGTCTGTTCCTTGTATGTTATTTTCTATTTCGTTTTATCCCTCTGATCTTAACATCTTAAATTAGTTGTGTCCTTATACTTCTAATTTCATCACATATACTCCTATGCTCTCCAATTTAATAAATGTTGTCCAATTATTTGTTTTTTCGTCAAACATTTTATAAATTGAAAACGTGACACTAGTAGGTTCCCTTGTATCATGATGATTCACTAACATTGCAAAAGTATATCTTAAGTGATGATATTTTCAAGATAAATCAAAAAAATATTTCCAATAATACTAAGGGTTGTATAAGATTGAATGAAATCGATAAGTACCTGGGCACATATGATGAAATTACAAGTGATTTAGGACATAAAAGTTAGGGAGGTAAACTGAAATTTAGGTGGATTGGGAATAAGACCAACAACTTTCTTTAATAATGCAGGTCTTGCTAAACTAGCTTGGAAAGTGATTCATGATCAGAATAATTGGTGGACACAGATTGTTCGGAAAAAGTACTTAAGAAACAACTCTCTTTTTTTCAGGTCAAGAAGAAGCAAAAGAGCTCTTGTGCTTGGAATGGAATCTTGGACACCAGACGCTTAATCCTTAACGAACTTAGGTGGATAGTGGGAAACGGTAAGGATGTTCAATTCTGGACTTTTAACTGGGTTTTGGATCACCCTCTCTTGGACCTGATTCCTGACAATAGAAGAGAGGCGTTAATTTAAATGAAACTGTGGCTGATTATATTATCAATCACTCCTGGAACGTAGGGAAATTAATGAAAAAAATTAATGAAAAAAAATTCGTTAAATAATTCGGTCAGCACTTGAAATTATGACCGAACAAATTTAGTCGGCATGTGGGTCTCACAAAATGTGCACGTGGCTTGTGAGTAAGCAAAACCAAGCAGACTCAGAGAATGACACGTGGCGACACATGAAAGGCCCGACGGCAATAAATGAATTTGTTCTGACTAAATCAATTAATATTAAAGCGGATCAATCAAATTAAATCAATTGATTCTGAGTCAAATCAAGTATTAAATTTAGTCTGCTGATTAGATGTCAATTTATTTAAATTGATAATCAAGATGAAAATCAGCCATCAAATTAATTGGCTAAATTTCTTAATAGTCGTGATTAAATCGATTAATTAAAACTGATTGATTTGATTATGCTATTAATGAAATACAATTAAAATCAGCCATCAAATTAATTGGCTAATTCCTTAATGGTCTTGATTAAATCAATTAATTGAGGCTGATTGATTCAATTATGCTATTAAGGAAAATACAATTAATTACGTGTCATCAAGGCATTCCAAATTGAGAGAGACGCCGACACTATAAATACCCCCTCTCAAATTAAGAGAAGGACTTCAGCCAAAGAGATAAGAAAACACTCTCAAAATTTCAGAAGCCTCCCAAGCTCGTGAAGAACCATTAAGCTGCGAAATAGCCGGTTCCTCACCAACCTCAAGCCAAAACGTTCGTCATGTTTCAACTCTCGTGACCATCGTACGACTCAAGATCAAGCGTCAAGCCCTTGAGTGAAATACATCATCAGAGATAGAATCAGAGGAATACCAAAGATTGTAACCCGCATTTAAATTATTATTTTTGTACACGTGTCTACATTCTATTTGTTTTCAAATTTTCTTGTTTACAGTTGGATCAGGTCATTGTTAAACAGATTCTGGGAATACCTCTTCCAGTCACAGATCAGCGGGATAAGTTTATTTGGGGACCTGCTTCTCACAGTAATTTTACTATTAAATATGCTACTTGGTTACAGTTAAATGACGTGCGGAAACATGATAGAACTTCCCTTATGAACAAATTTGGTTGGTTACTTTTAAGAGAAAGGTTGAAAACAAGGGATCGACTCTCCAGGTTGGGATAATAAATGACAACACTTGCCCCCTGTGCCAAAATGATAATGAAACTGCAGATCACCTATTTGGTTTCTGTACTTTTGCCAAAGAGGTGTGGAGATTAACTGGGCTATCCTCATCACTAAACTGGGAGGATGGCTATATTGAAGTTTTTCTTCGATTGTTTGAAAATGGCCCATTTATAGAGGATCTATTTACTTCAGTGATTACTATGTGTTGGCAGATTTGGAGAGCCAGGAATGATGTAATTTTTAGGGATAGAAACCCTACTCTTGCCTCTGTGGTAGTAGCAGCTGCTGCTGCCAGGAAGACGGAACACAATTTTAACTACACTCTAAGTGGTGCTAATTCACCATCAAACCCTTCTCCAATCAGGTGGATGGTGCCTACTGGGAATACAGTTAAAATTAACTTTGATGGGTTGGTCTGCATGAAATTTGCAGTGGGTGGATTCATTATTAGGAACTCCCATGGCCACCCTATTGTTGCAGCTGCCTGATAAGGCTGAAATAGCCTAACAATTTAACCCTGCAAAATGTAGTTGTCAGTATAAGATAAGCAAGGATCGTTCAGTCCGGGGATTGTAGGGTACACCTACACAAAAAGGTCAATTAACAAATAAAATAATAAAAATGGGGGGTTTTGAAATTTGGTTCCTAATCTAATTAAAATAATAAAAACAAAACAAATAAAACTTTATATAATGATCGACTTCTGTAACCTAGACCACTACCACCCGAGAATTACCAAGTGTAAAAACAGAAAATCCATTTCTACATGCTACAAAAATATGCCCATCTTAAATTCCTAGATAAGAGCCCAAATGAAAAGCCTTAGCGGATCAATCCATTTATCTAATTCGTTCTAATGTAGGCATGGATCGGAAAAGTCCTTACCAAGCCTAATACTACTAATTTTTGAAAACACTTAGCCTAATTCTCTTAACTAGTAGTATTATCTAACCCTCGAATCAACTCACACGTGCAAACTCCTAATTACACATAGAATTTAACACGTAATTTCCAGAATCGGCTAACCATTGAACATGGTTTTTACCACTTTTTAGAACTAATTGCTACTTGTTTAACTTAGCGCCTTAACAAATAACAATTACTCTTGGCAAATCAAGCAAACACACAAGAACTCTCACCATTATTCTAGCATGCAAACTTATGAACCTAACTCTGAAAATTACCTAAACACATAAAAAGGGCACAAGATTGTAACATGCATCATCAAAGAATTCTCGAAATTAACTTAATAATAAACTGAAAATCTCAAAAATATTAATAAAAATATTTTGAAAATCTCATGTCTCCAATTACACAACTCGCAAATCC
Source organism: Rosa x damascena (assembly GCA_001662545.1). Lineage (NCBI taxonomy): Eukaryota > Viridiplantae > Streptophyta > Magnoliopsida > Rosales > Rosaceae > Rosa > Rosa x damascena. The sequence continues at coordinate 10,155 of LYNE01010363.1, read as the reverse complement.
AAGCACACAAAACAGAAACAAAAATTATAAGTAGAGTCATAGTTACACTTTGAAGCTTTCCTTAGTGGCTTGGCAACAAGGTGATGAACACGTCTCTGCTTTGGTGGTGGAGCGTCCTTGACTTAGCGCCTAAGAACTTCGTAGATTGATGGATGGATGGTGGTCACGGTCTTGTAGGTGATGGAAGTTTGAGAAGTGAATTGGGCAGAGTTATGGAATAGTTTTTGGTTAGGAATTGATAGGCCAGGAAGTGATCTTGGTCAGGAAGTGATGATCTTGGTGTTGAGAATGGCTGCTATTTATAGTGGAATTCTCATCTCTTGTGATGCAATCATGGCCATTCATCTAGAGGTGATTTCTCCTCCAAATTTCCTTGATTTTCTCTTGACAAAGTCATGAAATTTCTGATCTCTTTTCCCTTGATATATTCCCTAGATATCTCTAGAGTTAATCATGCAATGCTCCTTCTTTTCCTGGAATAGTAACCAGATACATCCCTTATTCTTCTCCTTTGAATTGCACTAATTTGTTCCAAGAATTGTACACACATTAAACTCCTACAATCAAGAAAAATCAGAATTTAATTAGAGTTTATAATCAATAGAAAATAAGATAATTAAAATAAATATTGAATATAAACTCCCATTTTTATCTCCATGAAATAAGAAGAATTTTATGTAATTGAAAACTCCTTGAATTCCTCATGATTTATGCAAATCTTCTTATCCTTCATATTTCCTTGATTTCATCACTCAAGAGTTCTCAATGGGATGAACTTCTCTTTAAAACAGGAAAATCAGAAATACGAAAGTTCAAATGAAGAAAGTCCCCTAAAACAAAATAGGAAATATTTCCGAAAATGAAAGAGGAAAGTTTCTAAAATGACTCATCCTTCATTTACACTCATTTATGCTATTTTTCACCTCTTTTCACCATTTCCAACCTTTTTTACCTAAAAGCAGAAACTATGCTATAATTATTAACTTTAAGAGAATAACTTAGCCAAATGAGGCAAAATACATATTAGCAACATCACACTTTATGCTCTTATCACTGCCAAGAACACAGGACATGCTTATGTTCCTGTGGCCGAAGCAAGGGCTTTAAGGGATAGTTTGGTTTACGCAAAAGAAAAAGGTTTTACCATCTTGGAAGTGGAGGGAGATTCAAAAATTGTTATTGATGCGGTCAATGGAGTCACTCACCCCCCTGGAAACTACGTAAATTGGTGGAAGATATTCGATGTCTAGCTTCTACTTTTGGCTCTATCTCTTTTCGTCATGTGCTTGGGGAAGCAAATTTTGTGGCAGATGCCTTAGCAGATTTAGGCCACAATTGTAACGATGCCTTGTGCTGGCTTGATAGAGTGCCTGCCTCGGCCTCTAAAGCCTTATTATTTGACGTTGTAAACTCTGGTTGCTCCAGAGGCTTTTCTTTATAATCTTATTTTTCTTGCCTCAAAAAAGATTTAGTTGTATCATATATTTTTTCCTGATTCTATAATTATATTATTGTGAGATTGATTGACAGGACCCCCCTCAGATTTCACCCTGAAATCCAAAGTGACCTTACGGGGCCTACTTTAGGAATAACTCTACCGAAAATTTGGAAAAATCACTCCTTAAAATGGACTACCCAAAACCTGTAAAAATGATCTAACACTTCTCAAATAAGAAACCACCCGCAACTCCTGGAGTCTACCTGCTCTCCATTTCCACAACAAACTCCACAACCAGATATAACACAATATAATTCTGAATCATAACAGTTTACAATTTCACAAGTGTTTGGTAATCAGAGCAATCTGTTTCTTTCGCTAGACACATAATGATAAGGATCAAGATAAATTTACTATACATTGCGGAAGCGAAATCGATAACTATGCCTCGACATCACCTACACCCAACTTGAACTAGTCTAGTCTACAAACTGGGTATTTGAAACAGAAGGGCCCAGGGGAACGCATTGAAAAATATGTTAGCGTGAGCGAACCAAAAATAAGTATTTCATAAGTAATCGAAATGAAAAAGGAAGTTTATACTTTCCTACTTGTTTTCATCTAAAAATCTGATGCATGCAACATTTAAGAAACATTACTTTTAAAAAAACTAAAATCCAATCAAATAAACCCGTTGATTAAACATAAAAGTATAGGGAAGAAATTATCAACATACGATAAAGGGAGCCTCCTAGGCTCGAGTCGAAGTGTCCCAGGCTCTAGGCTCGACTGCGACCCATAAACACAGAGTAAGTGAGGAGGAGTACTAAACTAGCTAGCAATAAAAGTATAACGACTGAGATATGGTGAAGAAAAACATACGAAAACTTGAAAACCAATAAAGCATTCCCAAAATCTCGCAAATAAAAGCACGAGTACGGTTCCCAACCGTACTCTGTAATTCTAATGATAAATCAATTAGATTCAACGACGTGTCCCACATGCCAAAATATTCTCAATAAGAATACAATTCATAAAAGCAAATCAAATGCGAGATTAAATTATAAATCATATATCACAAATGATATCCAAATCTGAAATCATCGCTAAATCATTCCCAATAACAAAATCGAAAGTCGATACTTGATAGATAATTATAATTTCATCGAAAATCTCATTTTTGAAAACCTTTCTGAAATCTCAAAATCAACGAATAAAAATATATTTAATTCCAGAAATCACATTGGAAAAACAATTTGTTGAAAATCATCAACAATTCATAAATTGTACTTTATTCCGAAATGTTCCTCAGAAAAATAATTATTTAAGAACAGAAGTCATGACCATAATTAAAATCCATAATATTTATCGAAAACCATATGTCATGACAAAATTCATTATTTCAATTCGCATTCCAAAACCAAAACATACGCTCAATAAATAAAATGATAATTAAATAAATCGTAAATTCAAAAATATAAGTGCGTGCATCATTTAAAATCAAAGTCCACTCATAGTACAACTAAGGCGGACACCCATAAGGATTTCCACATCGAGCAGTGGCTCGGTACGTCATCCTGTACACAACAATACACCTTAAATAACTGAATGGAAAGTCCAAAATAAATTCATAAAAAATAAATTAAAACTCGATATCTTCGACCCTCCGACACCTAAAAGTTCCAAAACTCCTCAGAAACAAACAAAACTTAACCAACAATTACATTTCATCGTTGTGACATTCCCAGACGAAAATGGAGGAAATCCAACGTTCGGATTTCCAAAATGCCACACCTGAGACTACGAAACTTCAAAAATTCCCAATTGATGCCCAACCTTCTCCGATTTTCACCAAAATAACATCTACAAGTTCTACACGCTAACAACATGAAAGGACCCGCCCCAAATTTCACCCTAAAATCCGAAGTGGCCCTGCGGGGCCCACCTTAGAAGAAATTCTACCAAAAATTTTGCGGAACTTCCCCTAAAAATGGACTACCCAAAACCTGTAGAAAGACAATTACACTTCTAAACAATCCATCCTTATTCTCCTAGAGCCACCCTGCTCCCCGATCCACAACAACTCCCCCACAACACAAGTCTCAACTTAAGAACATTTATCCCCTAGGTGATCAGAGCAATCTAATATACAAGGTATACAAGAAAATTAACTAGAAAGGTAAAGGATCAATAAGTCATACAATTCGGAAACAATGATAGCTATGCCTTAACTCCATGTACGCCCAACCTCAACTAATCTAGCTTGGAAACTGGGCATTTGAAACTGAAGGGCCCAGGGGAAAAACACTTTAAAAATTGTTAGAGTGAGTGGACGAAAAACAAGTAATCTTGAAGGAAAAAAAATATAAGATTTAATGCTTTCCTAAATTATTCTCTAAAAAACCAAGCATGCAGTAAGGACTCATGAAAAACTCTTAATCCTCCTCTTCACTAAAATCTCAAACTGAAATCAAATCCTCTGTAAATCATCCCAAAATCCTTTCAAAACCTTTCATAAAGAATATCTCAAATCACTTTATAAATCTCATCTCAAAACTCTTGAAATCTCAATAAATACTCATAAAGGAAAATAGGCGATGACTAGAGGGAACTGCAGACTAGTCATCTCATGCCACCTGGAGGGGACTGCCAACCAGGAACGAATCGGAAGGAACTGGCGACCTGACGAGGAGGTGATGACTAGAGGGTACTGCCGACTAACCATAGATAGTTAAAGTGTACTGCCAACTAACCACCTCATGCCATCTGGAAGGAACTGCCGACCAGACTAATGCATGCATGCGCTAACATAATTACCTCCTCAAATATACAGAACTCAATAAATCAAAAATATTTAACTCATGAAATCTCGACAAATCGATCATACACAAATACTCAAAAATCCTTAATTCTCATAATTTTTACTCAGTCAATCACTTTCCGAAACCAAATCTCAATAACTCATTGTTACGCCCTGTATCTAATTTACCAATTTACTGTGTCTAAGTGAATAATGTGTTTTACCATTCGCGGTTATAATTTTACCTTTTAGGGGGAGGGGCTAGAAATTGACTTTTTGTTCGGGTCAAAATATAAGAAAATTTTGTTCACGAAAGTTGTAGGCGACGTTAAACCGAGTCCGTGGACGTGTGGTACGTAAAAATAGGAGTTCGTGTGCGAAAGTTATGAGTGATTTAAGAAAGTTACTGTTCATGGTAAAAAGCATATAAATAGAAAAACTTACTGTGGTAGGTTTCCAATTCCGGAAACCTACCTTTCTCTCTCCTATCCCCCGATTTCTCCCTTTCCTCTTCGGGCAGTTCTTCTTCCCTTCGATTGGCCGCCGTCCGGCCATCAACTGGTGGAAAGCCGGCCACCACAGGGTCGCCTCCTCCCCCTTGTCACGCTGGTGCCCTTGGATTTCGACGATTTGGCCGGAAAACCCTGAATCGAAGCAAAGAACCCTACGGTGGAAGTTTAAGCTTTTCCGGCGATTCCGCCGTTCTTGGCTGTTTCCGACCACCAAATCCCCGTCGAAGGTTCGGTTTTTGCCAAGGATCATTTTGCCCCTAGCCTTGAGCCGCGATTTGCAGTGTGGAGGTCGAATTGACGAATTCAAATTCTAGGGCTCGGAGGTTTTTCTGGGTTTTCTTCACCGGCCATTTTCGAGCGTTTAAAGGTAAAATTGGAATGTGTTGTAGTTGAGAGAATGGTTGGGTCTGTTGAGATGTTTCTGTTGCCGGAATTTGGTGGCCATCGGAGGTGGTGGTCGCCGGCGCGTGGGCCCCACGCGCAGTCACTGTGGGTGGCGCGTGGTGGCGCGTAAGAACTGTATTTTTATTGCTGTTTTGGCTCTTTAATCCTTTGTTGATTTTAGAATTTTAGACATGAAGTTTGGTGGAAATTGGAGGAATTATGATTGGAATATTAATTGTTGGTTGCTTATTTTTGTGAATTCAATCGCTGAATTCACTTTAAAATTTATATATCGATGAAATAATATTAATGGAGAATTATGGATGGGTACGAGGTGAATTGAAGAGTTGGATTTTGAAGGGGGACGTTTTGAATTTAAATCTCTAATTATCGTGAAGTTAATTTCCGTTTTGTAAATATATTTTTACGAGTGCTATTTGTACAGGACGAGAGGAGTCTTCGTACGAGGAAAATATTGAGCGACGTTAGGATTGACCGCATACTGTGAGTGAACTTTTATTTTCACAAAATGATGCATGCATTAATTTGTTTATCTTCTTACTTTTATTTGCATTTATTTGTTTAGTTCCGAATTTATATTTGCTTATCTTTTACTTTTTCGAGCATATGGGTATTTACGGATATTAATTTTTATTATGCTCGGATTTAGAATTTTTGATCCAGGTTATTTTCAATGAAATGTTTTTGCAAGATATTTTCCTCAAATTGGAATATTGGTTATTTACGAATTGTTTATCCTTGTTTATTTATTATTGGGTTGAGAAAGACTTTGGCGTGTGGGACACGCCGTCAATTTTATTTATTTTAGATTGAGAGTATTTTTGGCGTGCGGGGTCATGTCGTTGGAAATTATATTTTGAGAGTTGGGGAAGCCTTATGTATTTTCGGATTTTCTTTTGCCATATAGTGGGTGACTATTGTCATTGCTAGCATTGACTTTCCGCCTTTGTGGCGAGGTGATGGGATCACCGAAGCCCTCCGCCTTTGTGGCGCTGGTTACTGTCTTTGTGACAGTAATGCTGAAGCCCAGTACCCTATCGCTGCATATAGTGGCGTAGAGGTATATTACGGGAGTAATGGGAGTATTGGCCTGGGTGGCCGTCACCCGAGTCTGGGAGGCTCATTTGTATGGCTATCATCTTCCCCTACTTATACTATTTTTGACTAGCGGGACTAGTCCGAGTCCTCTGAACCAGCGGGGCTGGTCTCTTATATTTTCGAGTATTGAAATTTCAATCTTTTACTTTGTTGTTGTGACTAGCGGGGCTAGTCGATTTTCTTGAACTAAACATCAATTGGTTTGTGTGTTTTTAAATGTTGCATGCATCCGGATTTTATATATATCGAAAAATGTGGGAAAGTATAAAAACAAAAATTCCGTTTAATTATAATTGTTTATTTTGTCCACTCACACTAACATTTCTTTCGTTTACTTCCCCCTGGGCCCTTCGGTTTCAAATGCCCAGTTTACAGTATTGCTGCTCGGCGTCCTGGTGTGAGCCATAGTGACCGCATCCGCTTCCGTCATCACATTCCGTAGGTTACCTGTTTAACCTACTGCACTCTATGTTCTTTATGTTCCTAGTATTGCTCTGATTACTATGGGAATTGTGACCCAGACTTGTAATGAATTATATTTGAAGTCTATGACCTAAGTTGGGTGAATTGTTGTATTGTAATTTATGGAGATTAGTTGGACTTTAAGTTTGAATTATTATTTATATTTTTGTGTTGGAGTGGGTTGGAATATGGGAGCAGGGCGGCTCCAGGAGGATACGGTTGGGTTGTTAGAAGTGTTTTTGGTTTCTTACAGGTTTGGGTTGCCTACTTTTAGGGGAGGTTTTGCCGAAATTTTCGGTAAAATTTCCTTTAAAAGTGGGTCCCGCAGGACTACCTCGAATTTCAGGGTGAAATTTCAGGTTGGTTCCTGTCACTCATAATTTAAAATGGCCTCGATAAATAATAAAAGCCCTCGGAAAGGAAATTCACTAATAATCTTGTAAATCATAAATATCTCAATAAATCAAAGCTCATAAATAAATAAATGCTCAAAGTACTGCATGCATAATTTATTTTAAAATCAAATGTCCACTCACAGATTTGCGGCTACGACAGTCGTCCAATGAAATCTTTCCCAAACTTGATCTACATATCGTCCTAACAAAAACAGATATTATAAATAACTGTTCTCGATAATCGAAATTAAATTGGAGATAATAAAATTAAAACCCTAAAACCGATAATTCATTAGAAGCTCAAAATCAAATGAGCTCAAACTTCATACGTCACGGTGACTCAATAATTATAACAACCCATCGAAAGCTAGAATCGATCCGACTATCGTATCTTCCCAAATCAAAACCCGAACTTCCCGAAACTTTGGAAATTACTATCATTCTCAAAATGTGCACCAATTGATACAAAGTTAATATCTACACGCTCGTAACGATATGCTCGACCCAACAAACCAAACTAGGATGCCGGGAACGGCCAGACGAGCCCCCACGAGCTGCCATAGGCGACTGCGCCTGGGCCCCACGCGTCGTAACCCCTAATTGGGTCACCAAATTTCATCAACACGATCATCTCAATATTCCCAACAACTTTCTCAACTATGACAAAGCTCAATTTTAAGTCTAATTATCATAATTTACCTAGAAAGCCCTAGATATCTTGGGCCATCGATTCACCTTATTTTGGAAAAATTGGATCTCCACTTGTTGGGTACGAACCACGAAGAAGAGAGCTTCAAGTGTGGGTGGTCACGCTGCCTGAGGTGGCCGGAAAACCAAGATTTGGCCGGAAAGCCCAAAAACACATCTCCGGAAAACTAGCGCGCTGGACTTCCTGTTGCTGAAATTAACGTACGCCACCGCCACAAAGAGGAAAAGGAAGTTGAATCTATCTAGATAGGACCGGTTTCAAGGCTAGATGTGGCCAGAATCGACGCCGGTGAGGCTCGGAAGTCCGGCTACGATTTCTCTCTCTCCGGGCTCTCTGTACCTCTCTTTCTCTCTCTTCGATTTCCCCAAATGGAAGTCCCAAAAATAGTAAGTTTCCATTTTGGAAACACCCCAATATACTACAATGACCTCCCAAAATTACAAAACTGCCACTACGTTTAAACCTTTATAACTTTTTTGTTACAACTCCGATTTTAACGTGCCCCGTGTCCATGAACTTGGTTTATCCTGCTCTACAAATTTCTAGAAGCAAGTTTTCTAAAAAATTGACCCGAATAAAAGGTCAACTCTTTGAAACCCCTAAAAAGTCTGAAACGAAAGTAAAAAGTAAAGATAACTGTCGTTTACCGTCCAATTGACTAGTAAAGGGGTAAATTTGGGTACGGGGCGTAATACAACATCACAACCAGCCAAATTAGAAGGCCAGAACAATCCCCACAAGCCACCAAAAGACTAATGCGGTGAGCCCCACGTGGCATTATTTCTGAGCCCCAAATTGGGTGACACCACCTTTGCCAAATTCTTCCTCTCATCCAACCCAAAAACTTTCATAACTACAGTAAAGTCCAGAAATGCATAAATCGGCAGGAAATTACCTCGACAAATCGGGTAAAAACCCTAGCTATTCAATCGTTTTATTAGGCCTCCACACTTCAAATTGGATTAAGAGGCTTGGAGCGATTAATGGGCATCCCAAGGGCTTCAAAACCCAACAAGAATCGCCGCAGGAGGTGGTCGGTATTGTAAAAGTAAAAGTTACTGTTCATTGTAACTTTCTATATAAACAGAAAGTTACTGTGGTAGATTTCCATTTTCGGAAA
>LYNE01010360.1:3528-14814 GCA_001662545.1 Rosa x damascena | reverse complement strand
GTACGTCACATCATTTTATTCAAACAAAAAGAGTTTAAAGTATAGACATGTTAATTACAGTGATGTTCACCTGGTCAATTGCTACTAAATAATTTATGTTTAATAATCCTTAGATTTACATCTAAGGGTTGAAAACAAAACAGCTCAACTTAATAATAATTCTCTCTGCCATTGAATTTACATCCAATGGTGATTGAACATTATTTTCTTGATCAATAACCGACCAGTTGAACATTTTCGTGTTAACTATTAAGTTTTTTGCGTGTAACTCAGAAAGTAAATTTTCTAAACATTTTGGTACTTTTTTTGTTAAACATTTCTAACACTCTGATTTCGTTAAAATCAGAGATAGGAAGAATGGTACTTTGATTTTAGCTGTACCAAATATACATAGTCAATCTGTTTTCAAAGAGTTCTGAGTGATTGGTCCGACGTAACAATCAGGAGCGACAAATCAATACCATTCCTTTTGTTTGTTGTGAGTTTTCTTTCGTGTTTGTTTTTATAAACTTAATTGAAATCCATTTCACATGGTTTTCTCTTTCTACTTAGGAGTATAGTATTTGATGGATAACAATCTCTGCCCAATAACAATAGTTGCATGAATTTCAGAAAATTTGGGTTATAAGACAAAACCCATGAGAATTAAAATTCTGGGAATTGTCTACTTTGGACTCGATCGTCACCGATGGTCTTATCGGCTTGGATTTTGGCGCCGGAGTGGGCATGGAGTTATGGAGTGATGACAATGGACTGTGGTGGTGGCAGTCATTTTGTTTTCATGTGTATGAATGAGAGTGTGAGAGAGCGACACGAGACCTGAACTTAATTGGGAGTGTTGCCACGTTGGAGGTTGCATGTTTGCAACTTGGTCAAGCCTTTTCTGCTGTTTGTTGTGCTAATTTGACAAAAACAAACCAAAGAGAGAACCAAAAACCATGCGATCCGTTTCAGTCAGTTACCTAAGAGCTTGATACCTTTTCATTAGTGAACTAATTTCATGTCTAGTCTTTTAAGCCTCGTTTGGTTCGCAGAAATGTTAAAATAAGAAAATGATTTATTTTCCTTTCCAAACTGATATGGAATGGAATAGGTTTTGGAATTTCTATATAGGTGTTTGGAATATTACTGAAAATTAAATTATGAAATTTATTTTCCATTCCTATGGTAGTGTTTGGTAAGTCATAAGAATGAAATATAAAATTATAATTTTCAATAACACCCTTTTACTAATTAAAGTACAAATGTGACAGTAACTTATAAGGAATGTTGGTAAGAGAATATAAACTTTTTAGAGGGATAATTTATGTAATTTTGTCTTTGATGGTGGGAAATGGAATTAGAATACCACCCCTTACTAGGTAATTCAATTCCGACTTTTGATATTTCCAGTCAAATCTCATTTTTTATTTCCTTTCGATTCCAATCTCTAATTACAACCAAACGGTATCTCTAATGGAAAATGAAATTAATTCCCATTTCATACCATGATTTCCTGCTATCCAAATGGGGCCTTAGCGTTCTACATAGCATGCTGCTAAGCAACTCAAAATTGCGGCAAAAACTTGCTAGGTTTATGATTAAAATGGTAATAGCCCATCTCATAATTTTTTCATGTTTTTTAGGGTGGTGTTATTGCACACCCATTTTTCCTATTCACACACCCCCTCTATTTATCTATTACTTTAATTTATTTATTTTTACCTATTACCCTAACTACCCTTCCGTGCAATTTTGTTTTGTTTTTTTATTTATTTTTTATTTGGCGAATCAATCATCTCCAAATTCTAAACCCTTATTTTTCCACAGACACAGAAAACTTCAAAACTCTTTGCGATTTTCTCTTTTATTTTCCATAAAAAATTTCTCTAGCATAGTCATTCTATCTCTCTAGTGTGATGCTTTGAAATTTATTTGGTGCAAATTCGTAGTGCCATTACGTAGCAATAGTCTTTTGCTTGAAGTGCTATTGTATTTTCTTTGGATGCAAGTTCTGTTCTAAGCACTCATGTGTTTTGTCATGTAGTTTTGTTCTCCTATTGTAAATTTAACTTTTGGAGCTAGATGATTTTTCCTTATTCTTTTGAGAATAGAAACAGAGGTTCCAAAGTCTTCTCTCTTGAGAATATTCCTCAGGATATTACAAACCAGATTAATTATAGTGTTGTAGTATAAAGTACTGGTGGTATCATGAAATTTTGCTGAGGTAATCATTCTACATGATTTAGAAGATGCTGACTAACATTGTTGACAATTGTATGTTCAATCATATTTTGATTATTCTGGCCTTACACAATACATTCTTATTATTGTTTTTTGTTTTTGCTACGTACACTAGACATAGATTAAAGGGTTGAAAAAATTAGTCATATCATCACTTTACAGAATGCTTTATGACACTGGGAATGGTATCTTGAATCAATGTTGCTTAATCAGATGTAAGAGGTTTTGGATCTCCTTTAGTTTAGGTGATAAGCTTATTCCTTTCTTCAGTTTTGTATAGCAGTCATGACATACCCAAATCTCCATCAGTTTATCATGATTCTTCATTTGAGCCTTAAACTTTTTGTCGCACTAATTGCAAAACTTTTGACAGATTGCACTTCATCCTAACCATCATTTTTTTTCCTAATCAGCAATGACATTCACAATAAAAATTGAATTCTTGTATAATGATGTTTTATTCATGATTATAAGGGATGATAGTTAGGGTAATTTATAAAGAAAATTATATTAAAATAATAGAAAAATAAAGAGTGTGCGTAAATAGAGGAAATTGGTGTGCAAATAGCACCACACATTTTTTTTAAAACTAAACGTTTAAACTTTTGCATTTGTCAAACAATAACAAATGTGACCCATGACTTATTACCGCAACGATACTGTCTCAACTTAGGTGTTGATTTTTTACACAAAATGTCTTGGTATAATTGGAAATAAGTCCCCCACTTCTAAGATATATTTTATTTTGTCGTTTTCAATGGATTGTAATAGGTGATATGACCACCTAGGAGAGGTGTTGAGAGATTGAAAGCGATTAAGGGTGTCAGAAACTCGAATATCGATCATAGATGAACTCTTAAGAAGAAGATCCACGAATCTGTTTTCCAAATCTAAGACCAACGGTGCTCTAAATCCCAAATCCTACTATTGTTGTGCACTACCTTTGAAGACCTTATTGCGTTCTTGAAGTTTTTTTAAAAGTGTAACCATAACCTTGTATCTTTTGTTTTTAGTTTCTTTGCTTTGTAACGTTAAAAACAATTTCACTAGCGTTCTAGGTTTTTGTTTTAAATGGTCGGATGTTTCGAAACTATGTGACAATAAAGAGTATGTTTTGATGTTTAGTTTTCTATAACCTTGAAGCATGAAAACATTTTAGGATTTTCATATTGTTAATTGCGATTTCATTATTGTTTATGAATGTTTGTTGATTTTGTGCTTCAATCCCACATTTCATGTTTTCGTGTTCTTTGATGGCTAGCTTAGGATTCGAATTACATGATTGATTCTAGAGTAAGATATGCTAGCGTTCTAGGTCTTAATTGATAAGTGGAAAACCTATAGTTCCTTAGGTAAATCAACAATGAGACTTGCATGCTTGATTAGCATTCTAACTTGTGTGCTTTGCTTAAATCAATCAGACTTTCTCAAAGCTTTATGCTTTAACTGTGTTTTATTAGGGAATTGATCATTCACTAGCGATACATGTTTAATAGGATTAACTACAGTGCGTTCATCTAGTTAATTAATTAAGAAAAGTAATGAAGACTTTGTATGTGTTCATCTATGTTCTCGATTAATTTTTTTCATTTTCATATTTTGATTCATGATTTATGATTTGATATTTTGTTTTCGTGTTAATGGTTGATAACTATATCTTATATCTTTTTCGCCCCCTACTTCTAACTTGATCATGGTTTGATCGATCAATTAGTTATATAGTTAGTTTTAAATACAAACTCTTATAAATCCCCCCTTATCTTGTAATTTTAATAAACACACACACACACACAACTAAAAGAAGCTATCAAGGCTAGCAATGAGTCTTATGCATGAGCAACCAATCAACATTGGAGAGTGAAAGAATTTGAAGAACGAGACATGGTTTTAGCGCACTTGAGTCAGGACAGATTCCCTAAAGGCACATACCATAAGTTGAAATCGAAGAAGTTTGGGCCGTGTAAGGTGCTGAAAAAGATCGCTTAAAATGCATACATGGTAGAGTTGACATCTGAGCTTCAAATCATCCCGATTTTTAATGTGTCAGACTTGTATGCTTTTTCCGGCTTTGATAGCCAACCGGTTTCAACTGAGACACAAATTCATCAACTTCAGCACAACCTGATGTTGTTGAAGATGTGTTGGACGTCAAGGAGGTGAAGTCAAGGAGGGGCAACCAGTATAGGCGATTATTCCTAATGAAGTGGTTAGGTAAGCATGCTAGTGAGAGTACTTAGGTTGCTAAAGAAAAGTTAGAGAGGCTTGATCAAGAGATATATGCTCAAGTTTAAGAGGTTTTCTCGCCAGAGTTGAGTTCTTCCCAACCCGGTGGAGTTGATGCAGGAGCATCCAAAAGACTCCTAAATTAAATTAGGAGTTTTATTATCAATAATTGTTACGTTGGGTCTAGTTTAGGCTCCAACTGTTTTCATTTATTTATACTTTTATTAGGGTTGCTGTAACCTAGTATATATAGCTTTGTTGAGTCTTTGTAGGGCCCTATGGTCATTTTCAACAGATAATAGAGCTTCTTTGGGATACTTAGCCCTAGAACTCAGATAGACTCGTTCCTGCTTCTAATCCTACTGCGGATATCTCTATGATCTTGTTTGTTTTGCTGAGATCTTCACTCTCTAGTGTTCTTGTCCTAATATAGCCATAAGACAGAAACTTCTAGTTTTTGCTCTGCATTAGCGTGATTGTTCTTGACCAAAATAGATGGCCAAGATTATATTTTTTCGCAGTGTGAGAACTGAGAAACTCAAGAGAACATTTTTATAATATAAGTTAAGTCAGCACACACCAAACATTAATTTTGAAGCAACATCGTATCAATTGCTGGTTAAGTTGTTCCATTCCAATCAAGATTTGTTTAGGAAAAAACTAATGCTTCTTTTGGTTGCTGAGATTCTGAAACAGAACTAAAAGTCTCCGATTCCAAAGTTTCCAGAAATTAGAGATACATAAATTGAGAAAGAAAAAAAAACTCAATCAAAACTAAAGCACACAAAAATTAATAAAACAACAGCAGAAAAGGATGAAAATTGAAGTGGGATAACTGGGGAAGAAATAATCAGTACTGTCAATCAAAATCCAAAACAGAAGATGAAGAAAGTAGGGTACAGGTGCACTCAATATTATCAAGGTAAACGCATTCAACTTGTTGTAATCAATATTATCAGTCAAAATCTTGGGAGGCACCTTTTCCAAAACAAACGCAAATCGATTTGTCCTCTTATCTTTTCTACTCTAGTAGTTGAACGTTTACAAAGAATGCAAATCACAAAAAACCAGTTTGAGATACCAATAAAAACTGCAAATCATAGAAGACCATTTCAGATCAATCGATTTAAAATTCAAAACCTACCGAGCTTTTACTAGTGCAGATCTTAATGACAAAGCCACGATTATCTTTAAAATCCAAACACACCTGGTTGGTCTAGCACTATTATCTCCAAAATTCAAGCACACTGAAACCTAATCTAGTCTCTTCTATCATGTCAAAAACAACAAATACGTTCAAAAAAGCAAAACATAAAAATGAAAACAACCACCAACCTCTTAACCCGCACTCACAGTGGCACCAGGTGATTAATGAAAAAAGAAGAAGCCAAATTCATAACCTCACACCCTTATGAACAGTTGTGAATAGTGCTTTCAGCTTTAGTATGTTTAGAATATATATATATATATATATATATATATATATATTATTTTTCTGTTTTATACTTTGTGAGTAATACTTATTTGGTTAACGTTTTTGACAGGAAGTGTATCCCAATCCCGGTTTAGAATGATCCCTACTTATTCTAATTATAATTCAATGCAGGGTTAATTTTGAGCACTCATTCGGAGGGTGTCATTTATCCTCCGGTCGAATCTCCAATTCTTAAAAAACCAAACAGAATGGAAATTCTCTTGCCATATCTCTCCCGCCTCTGAAGAAAATGGTTAAGACTGGACATATGTATTTGTTATCCATATAAAACAAGATTTTAAGAACTATGGTAACTAAATGTTTTATATGAGTTTCAAATTGTCACAACATAATTGAGCAAATTAAAGTGATCCAGTCATCATTCTATTACAATCGAGCTGAGCAAACTAAATTGATTGAGTCATCAAACTATTATAATCTATCAAATTAGAAAATGGAAGACTCTAATCAAAATCATTCCTTGGTGCGGTAACAGCCAAATTGAACACTACAGTAATTGTTGCAGTCCGATCTTCTCAGGCTTCTTCATCAGAAGTGGGTGTGCAGTGGGTGAAGAAGTGCAAGCTGCTGGTAATTCTCCTATGGTTGGAGCTCCACCTTCGGCCCATCTGGTTGATGCTGTGCAACTCCTCTGATTTTGGCTCTAACAAATTCAAAAGCCTCTCTGCCTGCTTCGAAGACTGAATTTACTATAGCACATGCAACGCCTCTTCCAAATACAAACACCGCTGCCACTAAAGCAAAAGACTTAGCCATGAGGAATGTTCTATGTGAACTGCGCTTACCGTTGTGGCTCTGATTATGGTGCCGATAGTAATCAGCACACCACGACGGTGACTGAGGCTACCCACAAAACTCAAAAGCGTAACCATAGTGCCACCACCGCCAGTGATCACTGCAAGTAACTCCTTTTAAACACTTCTCACCCTTCCCGCACCTCCGATGGTAGCAGCACCACCACCACCCGAAAATGATGAAAAATCCAAAACATGCGAGAAATCAAAATGTATTCAAATACCATTTATACAGTGCAACCATAATACATACAAGTATTATCACTGGTATACCGTATTTAAAGAAATATTTGATGATTGGGTACCAAGGTACCAGAGCTTGGTGCTGCACTTTCCATAATTGAGAATTCGTGGCTAAGAAGAAGACGAAGGAATTGCAACGACGGATGTGTCCTCCGATTGTTGCAGCGTCGCTCTAGTCACCGGATGTTTACGGTAGCAGTGGGGATGGAGGCGATAGCAGGTCGATGACGCGGGAGATGACATCGTTTTCTATACTTTAGGAATGAAGATATAAGGCGATAGTTGATTCATTCATCATGTGCGATTTATTAATGGATTTTTTTATGGGTAGGGTTTTTGTCCATTTACCCCATTTCTAGGGATTTTTTTTCCACTTACCCCATTAAGTTTTTTTAATTCACTCAAAACACTCTAAGGAAGTCTTCCTTAATAGTTAATACCTCATTAAGTTTTTTTTTTAAAGGACTATTTTACCCTCACTCCTTTGTTACTTAAAAAGAGAGAGAAGCCATAGGAGACTTCATCGGAGCCCCATCACCGTCCGCAGGAATCCGGTCAACTTTTGCCGGAATCTGGTCACCCGTAGCAGGATTCCGGTCACCAGCCGCCACCCACCTGACTTTTCTGAAAACCTCGCTGGAAGTCCCCAAAGAGGTCATCGGAGATTTCATAGGTCACCGGAAAGGTTTATTGCCCCCAATAGATGTCTATTGCCCCTATTGCCTCCCAATAGAACTTTTAGTTATCAGAATGAGAACTGATCTTCATAAAATTAGATAAATAAAACTTTGATTAAAGAAAAGAATGAAGAGATTATATTAATTCAAAACATCTGTTGCCCTCCAATAGTCATTTATTGGCCCCTAATAGACATTCAAAAACTGTTTTTTTTTTTCTTTCTTTTTGTCCCATTACTTAAAAAAACAAAGGTTGTGGGCACCCATGTCTTTCTTCATTGGTGCACGTCTTCTTTGCCAATTGCAGACCTGGACTGTGAGAGTCCAGCGGCCGTATAATGGGAGGAAGGCGAAGTCATGGACTGCGTACGACGGCCTAGATTCATGAGTCACGATCCACAACTCGGCGTAGGGCAGCCTTGCGACCTTGGATTTGTGGCCGAGAATGCTCAAATTGGAGTTCTTGACGGAGCATCGAAGTTGGACGAGCCTCTGGTTGGACGATGCTCGACTCCGATGAGGGGCGGGAGAGAGAGAGTCTTGACGGAGCATCGAAGTCGGAAATGTCCGTCAAATCGAGTGAGGATAAGCTTCGTGGGCGTTGAAGTCACCTGTGATGATCCAGATATGATTTCGTTCAGTTTGAGACCCGAGTTCGAGAAGCAACACAATCCATTACTGTTGCAGGAGTTAACAGGGACGGCGAGAGGGAGAAGAAGAAGTGATTTTGCAGAAAGAGAGGGGGAGAGAGAGAGATCGATGTTGAGTGGCAATATTATAGTTTAATAATTAGGCTTAGGGCAAAATGGTCATTTGATGTCAAATTGTGTATGTGGGAACAAAAATATGTTGTTGGTGTAAGTGGGATAATTTTTGCTCATTTTGGGACTTTGGGTCAAGAACCCTTTTTTTTATTATGCAGTAGTTCTTTACCGAAGCAGTTGAATAGTTGAGCAATATCAACAAAGATTGGGTGTTTCTTGATCGAGAAACTGATGAATATATATTTTTGGACTCTGTTCATTTATCAACCATACACAAAATATCTATTATCTCCCATGTTCTGAATAGAATCTACTATCCTTGTAAAAGAGTGTAAAAATTTGTGGAGACAAACTGTGAAAGATGTGGATGACCATATGCGTTGTGTAGGCAAGTGGAATGACTATGTAAACATTCATTAGACCTTACACAGTGAGCAATAAATGAGGAGGATACAACAGGTCCTTCCTCCCCACAACAAGTTATGCTAGACCATTACATGAGTAATATGCTGCAAGATGCATCTGAGTTTCATGATGATATGATAATGCTTCAATCTTCTTGAGAGCCAGTTGGAGATCGATCAAGACTCTGGTCCAATCCTAGATGCCAAAAAATTCTATAAGCTACTTAATGATGGGATACTGATCTTTTTCTTGGAGCACAAATAAAGCAGCTTGAATTTTTATTGAGGTTTAAGATTAAGTGTTTGCACTCAAATAGTGATCTATCTTTTTCTAATTGAGAGTCACATTTTCAGCAAGTAAAAGTAACTCAAAGAGTTTCTACAAGACAAAACAAAATGATCAAGGATCCAACAAAAAGATTCATGCATGTCCGAATGATTGTATGTTGTATTGGGAAGAAAGTGAAAATGATACTCAAATAAAAAAAAGCTAAGATTTTATGTTATTTTCATAAGGTCCTAAATTGCAACTTTTATATATGTCTCGCATACTACAAATTTGATGTCTTGGCATCTAAAACTAAGGATTAAAGATGGGGTACTCCGACATCTTGCTGATTCTCCATCTTAGAAAAAGTTGGATGAAAAATATCCAAATTTTGGTAACCAATGCAGTAATATTCGTTTTGGGTTGGCTAGTGACGAATTTAGCTCTCTTGAAATGATGAGCTCTTCATATAATACATGGCTTGTTGTGATGTCTGTTTATGATATGCATGAAACAATGATACTTATTGTTGTCATTGCTCATAGCAGGCACAAAGGGACCCATAATAATATTGATGTGTGTTTACAACCATTTGTTGAAGAGCTAAAGATACTGTGGAATGAAGGGATTGAGACATATAATTAATGCATTCAAGAAAGAGACATTTACCATGCGAGTTGTTGTATTGCGAACTATTAATAATTTTCTTACATATGCCATGATATCTGGTTATAGCAAAAAATGTTATAAAGATTGTCCAGTGTGCTGAAGATATAGAGTTTGTTAGGCTGGTGAATTCTCAAAAAAAAAAAAATTCATAGGACATCGTTGGTGGTTGAATGACGATCATCGCTATCGTGGATGAATTTTTTTTTTTTTAATGGTACTACTAAACGAAGGCCTCACCCAAAGCCTATGACGCTGTCGAGATGTCTAAGTGCAGCGCATGGTTCAATAATTCAATTTTGGAATAGGAAAAAGCAAAAAAAAACTCGAATACGTAAGCGAATATCTCAAGGACCACACGAGTAGGAGTTTGATAATTGGAAAAAGAGAAGTATATTTTTTGCACTGCTTTCTGAGAGCATCTTTTATTGCGCCATAATCTAGATGTCAGACATATCGAAAAGAATGCCATTGATAGTGTCATTGACACCTTACTTAGAGTAAAAGGAAAAAACAAAGATAGTAAAAATGCTCAAAACTACAAGAACGTTCATTTTTCCATGACCATTTCTAGAGAAAATTTTGGGTTTCTTAAGCTTATATATGATGTGAAAAGCATTTGAGCATAGGCTAATCATTTCTCATGGCGTGGACAAATAACTTTTTTCTGTTGTGTGTCATTGGATTTGGTCAGTAGATGATTTCTAAGCCAATGAGAGATGATGAGAGATTGTATATATTGCTTTCTTATCCGGGAACTTCAGATTTTAAATTTTGTCTTTAACTTTGAAGATTCTTGAATCGTTCTTATTTGAGCTTTTATTAGAGTTCTTGTGAGGTTTCGCAACCTTCCACATCATAGACCACCTGTAATCCCCATTTTGGCCTTGTGGCTTGAGTTTACATATGTTGGCCGGGATAGCACTAAAGAAAAGATAGATTAAACACGTTGAGGAATTGATTTATGCAACAGTGCATGGCATGTGCAGACTTGAAATTCTGGTGAGTAGCTATGCAGTTGCTAGGAGACGTAAGAAAAGCGTATGTGGCTGAGAGGGGTATGCTTTTGTATGGGAAGGTGATCGCAAGAACATTGCTCGGGTTGGCATGAGTTTAGCCGTTTAGGCTTAGAATGAGCTGCTGTTATTATTATTATTTTTTTCCCTTATGGACTGTGCAATATCCTTTGACAATTTGTTTAGGAGCACGTGCACTTGCATGGTATGGGCATGAGTCATAATGATGATCTCTTGCGCTCATAACGTCTTTTACTGTACATTCGCATTTCTCTGGACATGCTGACTAAGAAATTTAGAATCAAATCAGTTTGAGTACTCCTGAACACATTTGGGCTCAACCTAATAGCTATCCACAATTTTGATTAAATATATAAATAAAGATGACTAATAGAACACTTAAAGGTCCTTATTTTTTTTTAATTTTTAATTTTAAAAATATAACTAATATTCTAAAAATCGCTAACCGCTAGTCGGAAAATGAGTAAGGGCGTAGCACTGATGCTGAGAGGC
>LYNE01010355.1:0-10532 GCA_001662545.1 Rosa x damascena | reverse complement strand
CTGCTTGATGGGATAGAAGGAAGGTTTGATGGTCAGCTTATGGGTGATAATTTCAGTTGAGATGCCTGGCATGTCTGCATAGGACCATGCAAAAACGGCGGCGTTATTACGTAGGAATTGAGTGAGTTCTGCCTCCACTTCTGGGTCTAGTTGGGCGCCTATGCGGACTGTCCTCTCAGGATGCTCGTCTGAGATGCAGACAACCTTCAGCGACGTGTCTGGGTTGACCGGCTCCTTCTTTACATATTTCTCCTCCTCATCTCTAGGATCCTCAAAGATATTCGGTGGTAGGGGGTCATTACCCACTGTCAGGATTTCATGGCGGCGCGTTGACCGCGTAATAGTCGTTGAATAACATTCTCGTGCCAGCTGTTGGCTTCCTCTCACACAGCCTGTGTCGTTGGGCGTGGGGAACTTCATGAGAAGCATGTATCCGGCAACGATGCACTTGAGCTTGTTAAGCGCTGGTCGACCAATGATGGCATTGTATGAGCTGAGACAGTCGACAATGATGAATTCCGTGTGCACCTCCGCCATAGATGGACTAGTGCCAATAACTAGTGGCATGTAGTCCGACCCTAGTGGTTGTGTAACGTCACCGGAGAAGTTGAGCAGCGGCTCGTGATCCTGGAGTAGTTTCTTGTTCCGCTTGAGATGGTCGTAGAAACTGCTGAAGATGACATTGACAGCGGACCCGCTGTCCACCAAGATTCTTCCCACCGAGAATTTGCCAAGAATAGCATCGACCAAGAATGGGTCGTCATGGGGTAAATGTACTCCGCGCTCCTCCTCCTCGGAGAAGGTAATAGGTTCCCAACCTGATCTCGGTAGTTTGGCGGATCTTTCATAGCGGATGTTGCAAACTTCCTTCGGGTGGTTGGCGCGTTCATAGCGCTTTCTTGCCCTGTGAGACATGTTGGTGATTGGAGCACCGCCATCGATGGTGTTGATGCGGCCCAAGGTCTCAACGTTGGCAATTACTGGTGGTGGTTGGCGCACCCTGAACTGCTCCAATTTGCCGTCACGGTACAAAGTCTCAATGGCTGTTTTGAGAGCATTGCAGCTGTTTGTATTGTGGCTGCTGTCCGCGTGGTATTTGCACCACTTGCCCGTGTTCCTGGGTTTGCCAGTTTTTGGGTATTTTGGAGGGGGTGGCGGTGGGATCTGATCCTTGCACTGATTATAGATATCTTCATATGAGGTCGTTAGGACCGTGAAAACTGCATACCGCTGCGAGGACTCCGCCTGCCCGTTGTGGTTATTCCTGTGAATTGGGCGGTTTCCCTTGTAATGATGCTGCTCCTTCTGCCGCTTGTTTTGGTGGTGGCCCTGCGGCCATTCCCTTTTTTTGTCAGTTGGCGGTGCTGAGGGGGTCTTGTTAGCGGTTTCCTGGTGACTGGAAGATGGTTGTGTTGACCTTGCTGGCGTTACTGGTGGTGGGGTCTCCCCATATGTGATGAATTCCGCCTGGGCGTGAATGACCGCCTCACTCATGACATGGTCGTACGTCGCATAGGGATGATTGTAATTGAGGTGATAGAGGAACGGTCCCTTGAGGAGTCCCTTCCTGAAAGCCGCCGATGCCATAGTTTTGTCTAGGTCGCGGCATTGAGACGCTGCCGCCCGCCACCTTGTGACGAAGGCCTTCAGTGATTCGTCCTCCCCCTGCTTAACGCCGAAAAGCTGACTTGTGTTGTGATGTCCGGCGGACAATAAGATGAAGCGGGAGAGGAAAGCGTGCGACAGTGCATGGAATGAGCTCACAGATCCTGGCGGACATTCAAAGAACCAGTTCATTGCCTCGCCGTCCAACGTTTCGCTGAACAAATGGCACAAGGTGGCGTCGTCGAACCCCTTGTTGTTGGTGACCTTCTTGAAGGTGTCCATGTGGACAAAGGGGTCGGTCATTCCGCCATATTGCGACATCTTTGGGGTTTTTGCATATGTCGGTCTGACAGCCTGCAGGATCGCAGCGGAAAATGGGCCGGGTCTGGAAGTAAATAGTGGGTTCCGAGTTGACGCCGGGACACCCGTTTCCGCCCGGATCAACCTCTGCTCCAGTTGGTGCATCCTTTCCAATAGCTGGGCGGTTGCATCGTCGGCGGAATCGGCCTGAATGACCTGCTGAGTTGGCCTGCGCCTAGGTATGGGCGGATCACCTTCGGTCCTTGCCTTGGCATTCGAGAGGCTGGATTGCGGAAGTGATTCCGCCACCTGCTCCAACATTAGTTGAGGTATGGGCGGTGGTCCCATTCCTGACAACCCAGGTGGGTTCAGCGGTACATGCATTTGTACGACCGGCCCTGGCACCATTGTGCGGGCGTTGGGTCTACTACGCCTGGTGCTGCGCAACTGCTCGCTCTGTGCCTGGAGGTCGGTGGCCGCCAAAGTGTTTTTTAGTTCCTCAAAATGTGTCATGAGCGCAGCCATCTGTCTTTGGGCTTCGGCCTTTTCCTTGCGCTCCGCCTCACGTTCTCTGTTTGCCTTATGAAGATCCGCCAGTGCTATCTCGTACATGGTGACTAGATCCTGGCCTGACGGGCGGCTGCTGCCTGGATTTGTCTCACCGCCGGGGTTGGCGGGGGTAGTGAATAGTGCGCGGTTAACTCCGAATGCAGGGTCGGAGGGCTGGGGGATGGCGGGAAGTTCTGCCTGCTCTTCAGCGTTTCCCCCGTTATCGTTAGTCATGGTGATTGTATCGGGATGACCTTTTGTTCAAGGGTTCCCACAGACGGCGCCAATGTTAATGTCTAAAAGTCCAACGGTAGCTGGATCTTAGTTAACGCTGATCCGGTGGGCGGATCGATACTTGTGTTGTTATTGTAGCTCTCGTTCCCTGTCAAGTAAAATACAATAGGCGTCAGAGGGAGACCGCGCTGGGCGGTCTTCAACTCTCCGATGCCTAAGTTAGTCAATGTATTTATGTTGACAAAGTAACAGTAGGTAAGTATTGAATGCGTCATTAATGAGGAGAGAGGAGAGAACCTTTTATAGGTGAGGAAGAGGCTGATCTTGTCTTTGTTTTCGATGTGGGACTGATATGCTTCAGTTCCCAGTTTCAGAAGCTTCTGATGCCATCTTGGCGTGGCGCGTGGCGGCGCGTCGGGGGTGACCTGGAGGTGATCCGACGCTGCGGCTGTAGCCCGCCTGGCGGTGTGTCTACGTGTCATTCCTTTAGTTGAAATTAGTACCTTTGGCGGTACAATGGGCGTGGCCTCATTATAGCTAATTATGCTTGCAAACGTACATGTATGTACATCTGTTTAATACACTTGTTTGCCTCCCTTGCATTATGGTACATCATTGATCATATTGTTGTTTTGGTGTAGTGCTATGTGTTTGTATAATTCTGAAAAGAATAAGCAAAGCCGGAGTTCAGTCCATTGGAAAAATTTGGCTGTAAATTTCACCACTTGTAGTTTTCAAAAAACAGTTTTTCATGCCAAGTTTTCAGTTGTTCATTCATTTGCTTGTGTTTAGGGCATTCCTCCCCAACCTAGCAACAAGGAGTGCGGGTACTTTATCATGCGATACATGAGAGATATCATTGAGGATAAAGACATGTCATTGTTTCCTTCCAAGGTATCAACATATATAGCTATAAATATAGTCACTTGACTCAATTTCTATTAAGTGTGTTATTACATCCATGCCTCATTCACCAAAATGATTAACTGATCCTTTTGATATAATTAACTGATTTCAGTGGGAGAGGAGAGGCAGCAGCCAATACACCCAGGCGGATATTGATCAAGTGCGAAGTAAGTGGGGGAAGTTTGTTGTCAACACATATGTGCACGAGTCATGAAGTAGCACACTTGTTGCTGGTACATTTTAGATAAGAAAAGCATCTTTTTTGTGCTTCTCTGCTGGTACATTGTCATGCACCATGTGTGGCATGTTTTGGAACAATATATGTGTATCAGCTTTTTGATGTCCCAAGTAGATGGGCATGCACTAGAATGCTTTTCTTGTGTAAAATGTTGTTTTCAATGATTGGGAAATGCATCCCTTTTGCTTTTGAAGTTTAAAGTAATGGTTATATGAATCATTTGATGGTTTGCAATGTTTGTATTTGATAGAGTACTATTCATTCATAAATAGACCAAATGAATGCACAATCTAATTCAGGAATGGGATGTTCAAATGATCACACAACAGATTAGATATAATGATCACTACCTGTTGTCTGAATGGCCAAAAATGGGAGAAAAACACATTGTAATCAATCATATCACACATTGGTTTTTAACGAATCAGTGTCTTCTGATTTATACTTAGACAACAGAATTAATTGAACTCTGTTGTCTTAAAAGCTAATCACACAACAGAACTAATTAAACTCTGTTGTCCTAAATGTTAATCACACAACATAACCAATTGAACTCTGTTGTCCTAAAGTTAATCACTCAACAGATATAGTCCAAGAACTGAAGTTTGAAGATCAATCAAACAACAGACAAAATAAAAAAATGTTGTCTGATACGCTTAACATACAACAGCTTAAAACTGGCACTGTTGTCGGAAGACAATGCCTCAACTGCTGCGCAGCTGCGCTTCGCATCTGCCAAGCCATCTGTCGAGCTATCACACAACAGTTATAACACATACTTGTTGTTTGTATGTTTATCACACAACTGTGTTCCATCGTTGTCTGATTTTTCATCAGACAACGGCTCATTCTACAACTGTGGGACTCCAAATTCCACATCGGTTTTCTGCCGTTGTCTGATATGATTTTTGGTGTAGTGTCAGTAACATTCTCTTGGATGAGAAAATGAATCCAAAAATCTCAGATTTTGGATTGGCATCCATAATTGAAGAAAATAGAGTCTAGAAAATACTCAGAAGGTTGTTGAAACACGGTGAGAATCAATTCTTTAAGCGAGAGACCAAAAGATTCAATTTTGTCAGATATGTACTAATGTGCTTGCTATACAATGGCTATATGTCTCCAGAGTATGCCATGGGTGGGATATTTTCTGAAAAATCTGATGTCTACAGCTTCGGGGTCCTGGTACTGGAGGTTATTAGCGGCAAGAAGAACACTAGTTTCTATTTATATGACCAACAACTAGGCTTCCTTGCCTATGTAAGTTTATACTATAAATCTTAATGTAAATGTGTGCATGTTGGGCTTCTTTGTGTATAGGACAATGTTGTAGATAGACCAACCATGGCAGATGTAGATTCAATTTTAAGTAGCGAGAAAGATGGTCCACATCCAAAGAGACCTGTATTCACCATCTAAAACTCAGTTTATCGTCCTGGACCATACTATGAAAATACAAATTCCTCCAGAAATGAAGCTAGCATGACAATAATTGAAGGACGTTAATCGACAACAAATTGATACATCACAATGCGATGCCTTTTGGTCATTCTCAAGAACCATGTTGAAGGTTTTCTATTTGGTAGTATATGAAGGTTTTTTTTTTGTTAAGAAGAGGATGCTTCTTATTGATGATTTTACAAATTTTATACACGAAAAATTAAGAATGCACCAAAACCATTTTTCTGTAGTCTTATACTTTTTGTTTGTTTATACTTTCTGTAGTCTTATGCTTCACACCTTCACCCACGTTCAATTTTAACTGCCCATTGTAGTTTCGTACAAAAAACACGTGGGAAATTGAAGTAGGTTTGTGCAAATTAAATTGAACTTTGTGGTTTCTTTTTCCAATTGATCTCAATTACTAAACAAATCCTTACCCATTTTAGCTTAGCCTTTCTCTTTTTACATATTATGCCCATACCTAAACTTACCTAGTACCAGTTAACTTACCTATTTACTGGTCATTCATTCTGTAAATAATTAAGAATCTTACTTTTTACCTTTATTACAATGAATTAGGGGACCAAAAGTGGACTTCCTGTTTGGCTCTGTTTTTTAGAAAACTTATTTCACGAAAGATGTAGAGAACATTAAACCAAGTTTGTGGATATGCGACATGTAAAAAACGGAGTTAGCATGAAAGAGTTATGATCAGAAAGTAAAAGGTACTATTTCAGAAAAGGGCTAAATACGGTTTAGCCCATGAACTTTTGCTGAAAAAACACTTCAGTCCCTCGCCTTTTAATTTGACATGTTTGCTCCCTGTTCTTTCTGTTTTGCACCAAATAGGTCTATTCCGTTAGACTCTGTTAAATTGTGCCGTTAATTCCTTATTTTTAGGATAAAATTACTATTATAGCCCTGACTTTCTCTTTCTTTAATTTTTTTATTCTTCTCTTATATATATTTTTTCTTCTAGTTCGCACCAATAAAATTACTAAAATATTTAAATTGTTTTTATTCTTCTCTTTAATTTTTTTAATTATTTTTATTCTTCTCTTTAATTTTTGTAATTATGTTTATTATTCTCTTTAATTTTTTCTTTTCTTTTAAGGATAAAAATTACTATTACATTCCCTCCCTTGTTTCTTTTGCTATGACTAATTTTATTGGGTGTTAATTTAGGTGAGACAGAGTAGAAAAAAATAGTCATAACTTTTAATACGACTTTTATAAAAGAATTGGTGTGAATCAGAAGAAAAAAAATAAAAGAGAAGAATAAAAACAATTTAAAATAATTAAAGAAAAAGAAAGTCAGAGCTATAATAGTAATTTTATCCTTGAAATAGAGAGTTAACGGCACAATTTAACGGAGTGTAATGAAATGGACCTATTAGTTATGATTATTTTTTTCTTCTCCGGCTCACCCAAACACCCAATAAAATTAGTCATAACAGAAGAAACAAGGGGTGGAATGTAATAGTAATTTTTATCCTTAAAAGAGAAGAATAAAAACAATTAAAAAAATTAGTAATTTATTGGTGCGAATCAAAAGAAAAAAATAAAAGAGAAAAAAAAATTAAAGAAAGCAAAAATAAAAGAGAAGAATAAAAATAATTAAAAACAAATTAGTAATTTTATTGGTGCGAATCACAAGAAAAAAAAATAAGAGAGAAGAATAAAAAAAAATTTAAAAAATTAAAGAAAGAAAAAATTTAACGGAGTCTAACGGAATGAACATATTGGGTGTAAAACTGAAAAAACAAGAAGTAAACATGTCAAATTAAAAGGCCAGGGACTGAAGTGTTTTTTCAGCAAAAATTCAGGGACAAAACAGTATTTAGCCCTTTAGAAAACCTACTATAAATAGCAGTTTCATCCTTCCATTTTCGGCAACTTTTCATTTCAGTCAAAAACCCTAATCCAAAATTCTCTCACAGCGACTCGGATTTCCAGCCCTACCTGATGGGTTCTTCTCCATCTTGCCTCCCCAGACAGTTGGACCAATCTCGTTCGGTGCGCCTCTCCATGGTGACTAAGTCTCTGGCCACCACTTCCTCTGATTTTCCTTGAGAGAGAGAATTAAAGCGAGAAAACCTTCGGCAGCTGCGCGACATGACCAGGTCAGAGCTCTCTTCTCCGGCCACCTCAGACAATGCCACCACCCAAAATTTGAAGCTCTCCTTATCGTGGCTGGAACCCACCAAGCCTTGTCCATCAATTCAACGCAATGAGGAATAATCGAAGATATAAAGATTTCGGGAATCCAAAACTTTATGGGTAATTTCCGACTTTTGCACATAATTCCAATAGAAATTCAATTCCATGAGAGGGAGCTGTACCATTACAAAAGGTTACCTTGCTTCGCATTCTCCACCAGAGGGTCCATAAACACATGGAAGCCAACTTCTCTCGGTTAACCTTAGGCATGAACCGTCTAATGCTATATGAGGTAATTTCAAGATCCTTAATTGAAGCCAAAATGTTATCAATGTCATTTGAATCTCCATGAGGTGTTTTGGAATAACTGTCAAGGATAAATGAAGTTAGGGAAGGCATGTTTAGGAAACATCGTGGAGTATCACATATCAACGTACACCGATGCAGTCTAGGTAAGCATGCATGGTTAAACCATAAATTTCCCCTTTTAGATTGAAGCAAGGCCTGAGCTAGACAAAAAAAGATATTATACCGTTTTGATCTCTTTTGAAACATAACCAATCACATCCAGCTGGAATTATACATACCAACAAAATTCACAGATAACTAGCTACTAAGTATTGAATATAAAGGGATTTTTGCCTTCCATTATCAATTGCTAAAAAATTACATAACCTATTTATATGTAGGTTCATTTTGAACTTTCAGTCTTTCACCAATTCCGATTCGTTTCACAAAATGTTACTGTGACATGACATCATAAATGATGAAAATGAGCAAAGATACCTTGATTCATCTAGGTAGATTGAACCACTATTTCCTGAAATTGCTGTCTTATTCCCTTTTGAAAATCTTTCTTTTCTACCTTTGACCAATGTTTTCGATCTAATGAAAGTAGAAATTTTGTGGATGTCTTTCTGTAAGCAACATGTGAATTCTCTTAGGCCATACGACATAGCTGAGATAACTCTGTCATGAGTCTGCAGAAACAATATGGTTAATAGACATTAGAAGGATGTCCCCAAATATGAAAGTAAAAAAGCAAGAAGAACATTTTTTTTTCATGCAAAATATCCTAAATAAATCATCATGAAAGCTGACAATCACAGGGCATGAAGAAATTACAACATCAAACACCCATTCACAAAAGACGAACATGAGAGCGTTGTCCCAAAAGAAGGATCCCCACAGTTCGTTGTGGAAGTCAGAAAGAAGTTGTAATTTCTTCCTTACCCATTTAGCCTAAATCAGCGACAAACACCCATTCACAAAATCCAACGAATCAAGAAACCCTAATTTGTAGAATCAATAAATCCCTAAATTTCAATACTTAAAATTAGAAATTAAACACAGTTTAGAATAAACCCATACTAAAACCACATTTCAGATAAAGCTAATTCTACAAAACCTCATGCAACCACAGATAACCATGAACCCAGAAAGCAAGCAATATCCATATGAGAAAAGGTATAGAGCAAGAAGAAGCTTTGTTACTTATCAGCAAAAAACCTAGCCGCAGGTAAAACCAAGCAAAGGAAAATCAATAATTTTCCATATATGAATTACAATTATATCAGTTAGTTTACATTCCAAATTGCAAATATCATCATTTGGCTAAACGCACAGATACTCACCATAACGCCTGCAAATAATGGATTTAACCTCCCCTGCTGGAAGAGGTTATCTTTGGTCTCTCAGCATCAGATATTGAATCAACACAGTAACTGGGGGGAATAGACTGTGATCTTCTGTCATGAGAATGAGCTAAATTAAGTTTTAATGACAATACATTGAATAGTATTACCTGTTTCAGTGATTGGAGGCCTCAAACCCTCAATTACATAAAAGAATGATTTGTAGAGTGATGCTTTTCACTCCAGGGAAGTACTACCCCTTTAGAGAAATAATCTTCAACTGAAAGTTTGAAACTATATTAAATCAAGAAATAACCTATCGCGGATTTATTGGTTGGACAACTAACAACTACAAACAGTGGGAAACAAAATTAATAGTGTAATATAGCATTTCTTTAAGTGAAAAGGATTATTATTTGATGCAGAATCAACAAACTGGCTATTGATTAAATGCTTAGTGTATTTAAACACCAAAGTTTGAAACCTGGGAAATCGACTAGAGCACCATCTAGGATATCTGAAGACATGAAAAAGCATCGCAAACTAAACTACAATACCACAAAAACCAACCATCCGAATCAAACAATTTGACCTAACTGAAAAAAGAAAAAAAGAAAAAAAAAATCCGATCATTAAGAACCGATTTTTTGGAAAGTTGTTACTTAGCTGTCAAGTTTGTTAATTAGTTACTGTTTCTATTGATGTTGTTAATAATCCCTATTTGTTAGGGAAGTGCTTATAGGTTTGATTCAGTCTAGACCATGATCCACATTTAATTAGAGAAAAACGTGGGGTGCAATTGATACACCTAAAATAGGTGTATAAATAAATCCCTATAATCTCAATGGTTACCGATGGTAGTGTAGGAAAGAGGGTGTCTCCCGCAGAGGATTGTGGCTCAACAATTGCAAAATAGACTCTGAAAACTCGAAACAGACGCTAGACAAAGACGAAAATAAAAACTATACCTAGTCTCAACCAAAAATTATAAAATTAAATGCACACTAACTTGACACACAGAGGAAGATTCACACAAAATTTGGGGGTAATTGGGGTTGAACTACTATACTAAATAAAATGACGAATACAAAGGACAGAAAACTAACGAAAACAGAAAACAATTTGGGGATTTTGGTTTTGATCAAATATGAGAAAACTAGCTAGGAACTACTTCTCACCACTAGACAATGATTACTCCTATGATGTATTTACTAACATGTTCAATTCCTTCAGGTATCCTTACTCAAGCCAAGCCAATGATGTGTTGCACTTAACCTATCAATCTTTCCTACTTGGTATGTTAAGAGAATGATGTTTTCAACTTAACTTACTTTCTAGAATGGAACCTAGAGTGATGTTCTCGCACAGCTCTCACCTATAATTCATTAAGGTCTAAAAGATTATAAACAACACTACTAGAATTATAGCCCCAGACATCGGTCAAAAACCGATGAGAAAAAAAA
>LYNE01010354.1:0-12570 GCA_001662545.1 Rosa x damascena | reverse complement strand
TTTTGTATTTCCATTTTTTTGTTTTCTGATTTTTGTAATAAGAAAAATAGGGCGACCACTTATTGCATGCCATGCAAGTCTGTCACTACTTGTGGAGTTGTGGCTTTTGGCCCAGCAATGACTGTGAACGTCGTATGAAAACGAGGCACCACACAAGATGTTTGCTATAATATATCCAATGTAGAGTAATTAAAAGTAGCTGCTTAATAAAGTCGATAATCCGACTAGGAAGTAGGAACAACATTAAACGCTCAGCACATTATTAAAGGTCCCACATCGCTCATAACTTCAAGAATGACATTGTAGGCTTCTTTTTCACTTTACGCTATCCGTCGCTATTTATGCTTGAATTTTGCTCACTACATTACATTATTAAAGGTGGTGATACCAGCGCTCTAGAAACGCTCACCACGTGTCCAATTAGCCTAATTATGGTTAAGTCTTTAAGATTTAATATTATATTAATAATTAATGAAGAAAGAGAAATAAAAGAACAAAACTCTTTCTTCCTCCCCCATCAAACCCAGCAAACCGAGCAACAAACATAGCAAACTAAGTTTTGAAATATGATTTCCCTTATGATTTACCTTATCCGAAAGTTTTAATAGAATAAAGATATCACCACATCACTAAATGTAATGAGTAAATTTAAATCCAAAGCTTAAGCCTAACTTGGTCCCTACAATGTCATTTTTTTTTGGGTTCCTACATTTCGCTGAAGCTAATTGGTTAGGTCTTTCTTTCCTAGCAAATGCTACATCTCCAATCATACATATACACATGAATGATGGATGGATCCCCCCTTGTCTTACACACACCCATATGATGAGTCGACCTATGACTAGTGACATGCATATGGACTTCCAATTCTAGCATACAAAATTTTCTCGGACAAGAATCGAGATATAAAACGTGCTACATGCCCTACATCAAACCGAGCAGTAACCTATGTCCGGTATGACCTTATTTGGTTTGTAGAATTGAGGACTTAGGAAAAAAAAGTCATTATTTTCCTTTGTTTGGTAACCATAAACTCTAAAAATACTTTCCTGACAGAGAGGAAAGTAAGGGGGAAAATAATTCCACTCAGACCTCATGGGATTGATCTTCTCTTCTCATTTCCCAGCATTTATTACAAAAGTTTTGGACAACAATACCCTCTCTTGTATAAAAAATTGGTGTACTTTTGAATTTTTATGATGTTGTTTTTATTTTAAAATGCATGGGTATTATTGAAACATTGATATATTTTTACTTTCCTTTAGAAATCAAATGATATTTCATGAATATTTTCCCTGCTTTACCAAATAGAAGAAATGAAACATGACAAGAACTTCAATTTATTTTCCCAATGAGAAAAATAAGGGAATTAATTTTACTTGCGTGAATCAAACGAGGCCTAAGTCATCAAATTGCTCGGCACATCTATAATCGATGCGATTATATATTTATTGATACTTCGAAGCATGACTGTGAGGGATTTTCAAAATTTCGAAAAGATAATTTGTGAACTAGCGGTGAGGGTGAGAGATGAAGATTATTCCCAATAGTGTCGTTACCAGTTAGGATTGGACAAGTGAGCACTCTTGTGAGTCAGAATCGTTTCCAACTGGCAGAACCAAAGGCAGGTGGCAAAACACAAGTAGCATCTATCCGTCTAATCCTCATAGGGAATGGTTGGTGGGGTCGAAATTCCCAATTCCCAAAGAAAAATGTGACTATGAACAGCGTCGGTACTCTTGCGAGGCTACGTACATTTGCAGCTTGGTATGTGGAGTTATGGACAAGTGTAGCTCAAGATACAGACTAGTTTCATCAGCCTGACAAATTACATATATAAGATAAGCACATTCCTTGTATTGTATAGTAACAAAAGCATCTTTTACACTCGGGCTAAAAGCAAGGGAAACCTTTTTCTTGAGGAATCAATCTTAACCCCAAAGACCTCTTTATATATGCCAATTCCATAGCTAGCTTTACTTGCCGACCTCTCCTATTCCTCTTCTCTCTCTTATATATATATAATGCTGTAGCCTGCAGATTCTTTTCTTTTGAGGCCGTTCCTTATACCTGAGATTAACGTTAACAGAGATTGAAGAAGATCATTGTTATGTGTCACCCGGCGGGTGTGTCTTCGGTTGGCCATAGAGACTTGGCGGTGCAAAATCGCCGGTGGCTGCTTCTTCTTCTGCAGGCGCGGGTAGATGGTGCAAGGAACTTGCAGGAACCTGCAGCTAGAGGAGTTAGAGAGGCTGCTGCTTCCGGTGGAGGTGGCAGCGGTGGTGGCGGAGCAAGGCGGTGTGTCTGCTCGCCGACCAGGCATCCGGGGTCGTTCCGGTGCAGGCAACACCATGCTGATCAGTATGTCTGGGGTGGTCGAACTGTGACAAGAAACAGGTCCAGTACTAATTAATAAGCTAGCTTTACTTTTATACAGGTGAGCAAATGTACAGGATAATGAAGGAGAAAGATGTAAAATATGATAATGTGTGTCTAGCTTATGGATGAATTAGCTCAACTGCTCGAGTTTAATTGGCTGGACGCCTGGACTATTTGATGTTTCAAGTTGCTCTCATCATAATTGGCGCATTTCTTAAGAGGGTTTTAGGAAACAATAAGATTTTCATAACCAAATCAAGAAAGGTAACTAGTGTTGTGAAGTTCTGTCTGTTAATCCTAACAAGTGGAATATTCATCAGGTTTTGCTATACTTGTGGGTTTGCTATAAAGATCAAGTTAAGAACCCAAATCAGCAATCACTAAATTACTGCTTGTGGGTTTCAATAAGAAAAACCTCTTTTGGGTTGCAAAAGAAAAGAAAATGACGCTTAGATTAATGATAGTGAAACTCTGAAAGAAAGCCAACAGCTTAGTGTGAAATGGGGAAGTGGGTTTTGGTTTAGGAGTTTGTTTCAGAATTAGGAGTCAATTTTCCAGTATTTTGCTGGAGTTTTTCTGCTATCAGTTATATTCATTTTTGATCAACCAAGAAGAACTGTTTAAGTCTGGTACCAATTTGTCATTTGACCATTAACCATCTACAATTTGTCATTTGACCATTACCCATGTACAACGCATTTTTTTTTTTTTTGACTTTGTCAAGGGCAACCTAAAGGCTTCCTAGGTCCAAGATAAACCTCTTCAGTGCATGTGAAATGCTCTAACTGTGCATTGCAGCACAGTGCCTGACCACTTTGACAGCTTCGGGATTCGAACCTAGGTTGGGGAGCACACCCAACTAGACAAGAACCATTAGGCCACTTGCAGTAGTTACCCATGTACAACACATAATAAAACTCCAATTTAATATTTTGTTGCTGTTGTCAAATACCGAAATTTGTTGTAAATATTGTTATCTATGTGGATGTCCATGTAAATCCTTATTAGTTATGTACTTTAATGTAAACTCTACCTTTATATAAAGGAGGCTAATGAGATTGAATGATATACTTCTACTTCTTCCTAACTATTCTGTCTTCATCTTCTCTTCTACTTTATAACACGTTATCAGCACGCTTGCTCTTATTCATTTTTTTTAAAACTCTATGATGATCTACGAGTTTTATGGTGCAACATTATTGCTATTAACTATAATTCATGATCTATGAGTTTATTTAGAATCTATGTCAATTATGTATATAAAGGTTTATGAAGATATACGGCATATATATATGATATATCTAGCCGATGTCTGTTAATTGTTCAATGGCATAGACACTGTTCCTTATTTATATATGCTATGCGTTTGCTTTCACTAGATTCCATTATGAGATATAGGAATCGCAGCCCACTGTGCTCTTAATCAAATCTTAAAATCATGATTTTGTATGCCGTTTTGTTGCATTACACTACCATATAGGATTAATTCCAATTGCCCAGACATTTAATCATCAATTTTGATATCATTGTTTCAAATTGGTTATTGGTGTTTGGCTCCAAAACCAGTATAGGTGCAAACTGTCTCTTTTGAGCGTGTTCGCAGGCGTGCCAGCACCTTGGGGTGCAGTCGTCGGAGAATCCCTTGACTTGACTTTTTGATCAAACGATGTGGACGAGGAGAACACCAACCTCGTCACAAGGTTCTTTTCTCTGCCTTCCGGAAAATGACTTCTTGCTTTACGGGTAAGAGATTTGGTTGTGATCTCTTCGCGTCACCGAATCAATACTCAACGTTGTAGGTTGAGCAAAGCAATCACTGGGAAGCTTGGAGAAAGCACGGGTTTGCTAAAGCGTATCTTTAGCTTCGCTGGGTTGCAGGTAGGTTTGCTCCGGAGAGGCTTTGATAATCTGTATGATTAGTTGATTGAAGAGTTGTCTCTAATTCGTCCTTGAAACCTAGTATTTATACCTAGGGTTTCGACTGTTCCTTGCCACAGAAGGATTATTGATTGAAGTTTCCTATTCGATCACCGCTACTTGACTCTAACAAGGACTCGTCTTCCTTATGGATCACGGAATGGGTGAAGCTGTAACCCAAACCCAAGTAGGCTTATTTTTGGGCCGCAGGTATCAGCCCGCTGTGCTAAATCCCCTAAGGGATCTTGCCAAAAATACTTTTGGGCTCAAACAATTGGGGTTTTTCTTCGTTTTTTTTATTTCAACTTCGTCTGCCATGTGTATGTGCTTCTGCAATCCATGGCTTCTTCTCCCTACTGGGTCTCTATTGGATATTGAGTTTTATTGAATAATCATGATTTTTTTTTAATTTCCTATATATCTAAAAAATTGGCAGTGACCATAATTGCAGTTTACATTTATTGATTAATATTGTTTCCTGCAGAGAAGATTTAGCATTTATTGGTTCAGGCAAGGCTGAAGAAAGAGGGAGTTTGGTGATTTTGTGTATCCCAATTCCAAACCAATATACACATATACATGATCAGTGCATATTTCAGCCTTTTGATTGAAAGAATTTTAGATCGAGACCTGAAGTCTCTTGATTCAATTACAGAGGGCCTGAAGTTCCTCGAGTTACATAATCAAAATTGCTACATGAAGTTTCTCAGTGCTTATACAATTAACAAGGAAAAGAAGTTCCTCAGAGTTATATAATGATTGAAACTGCATGTTGTGATCCCTGATCATAAGAGGGCCTGAAGTTCCTCACCTTATTTTGGTATTATGTTCGTGTGCAATTAGAGGAGAGAAACAAGATTATCATATTCGTGAAGCTAACCAGACCAGAAGTTCTGTGTATTTTCTTCATTTATGGAACCAGGAGTTTCCACTGTAAAAATTACTCCATAATTTATTTTTTTTCTTCTCTGTGATTTTCCTATTTTGTTATGTACTTTCTTTACAGTACTTATCTTTTAACTTTTTTGTTATTCATATGGGCCAGTAGCCCTATATCTCGAACATATGAATTTCGAATGTAATATTTTTGAACCAGAAGTTCAAAATTTCATAGTAGAACATGAAGTTCTAACAATAAAACTCAAACCCGAAGCTTTGAGTATAAAAGTGAACTTGAAGCTTCACTTTAGTCACCTCGAGCCTGAAGTTTCGAAGACCAAATTTATTTGAACCCGAAGTTCAAATTACGAAATCTTAGAACTTGCAGTTCGTAGAAAAAAAATTCGAACCTGAAGATTCGATTACACATATGATTCATTCATAGTTTATTTGACTTTATATCAACTCGAACTGGAAGTTGAATTTTTGTATATTGATTGATACATTTTTTTTTTATGCTTACTTAAAGCATTCTTATTGTTTTCTTACATTAATTACTATACCATAAGTTCACTTCACCTTAAAACCTGAAGTTCTAATTGTGCAGACTCGAGCCTTAAGTTTTGAGCATATGGACAACTTATCGAACAGCTTTAATTTGGGTCAACCTCAAACTTGAAGCTTTGAGGGGATTATTTTGACACAAATTTAAAAGTAAGCAGATATTTAACCGTTGGTTTATGACAAACGAGTATGAGTATACCCCAAATTTGTTATCGTGGATTTTGTAATTAAAAGAGATCAGAACCTATAGTTCCTTGATCCTTAATTACATGTGGACCTGAAGTTCCTCAATGATCATACTAACTAGATGACCATCTAAAGTCCTTCACTCATTATGGTCATGAAATTTAAACTCGACATTTCGAGTATATTATTTTGGCCAGAAGTTCAAAATGCATTTGATGTTAATCTACATCAAACAACAATACAATAATTGAACGTCATGTTTTAACTGTATAACACGGACCAGAAGCTTCGTGTATATCCTATGGATCCACTGTTCTTGTTTCTTTTATAGAAGCAGGGTACCTTATATCTGTTGCCATTTGGATTATAATAAATCCACATATTCTTTCTCAGTAGTTGTTCTCATTTCTTTTAAGGGTACCTTGTAAATTCAAAGAAAGGGGTACCTTTTATCTTCTTCTGAAATTTTTCATACCGACTGTTGTCATCTGCCTTCTTATAAATCTGCAAATTTTTTCCCTTTAAAAAAAAAACAAAAAAAAGGCAGATTTTTCCCAGTGGTTGTGTCTCGTTTGCTTTGAATCTATCTTTCATAACAACCTTTGATTCCAGGATGAGTATTCGGAAGTTCATAAACATTGTTCATAAATACGAGATGTCGTTTGGTTGACCTCAAAAAATGCTTCCTCGTTCTAAATGGGTGTATGGGTATTGAGCTCCCTCAGAACTAGAGCTGCTACTTCGAAGGTAAACTTCCTCTACCCAGCAGCTTATAGCGTCTGCTGCTTTAAAGTACAAACCCAATAGTAGACTGTAAAGCCTTCTGATACTCAGAAACATAAGCTTCTTCGAGTCTTCAAGTAGGCAGTGTTCCTATTATGTTACTTAAAATGGGGTAAACCAAAACCAAGTACCACAACAATAAAAAAGAGTTAAAAAACTGATACACATGACAGTTATTCCTCTTCTCCATCTCTCTAGTCCTTGCTCAGACCATTTCTACCTATAGTTTTGGCCAAACCACCAATTTCAGTTTGGCAGTACCTATAGTTTTGGCCGAACCACTAACCAGCTGTCGTTACTGGCTTTTGCCACAAGATTACTCGCAAGCTTGGGTTTAAACAGGACATCTTACCTAGTTAATTGCACCCATACTCAGAATAGACAGCGAGATACAGATCCTATAACGTTACAGGGCCACACAAAACTTTGGACGACACTGGAAAGAGACATCATTGTTTCTCTAGATTTAGAAGCCCTGGAACTCGAATCTAATTATAGCTTCAACCCTTGAACCCTAGGATTACTCATATCACCTCCTTTATAATAGAAAACGGGGTAAAAGAAACTCAAGAAGCACAACAATCAAACACTAATAGAAACATAATCTTCTTCGAGTCCGCATTATTTTCCTCCAACAATTACACTAGAACTTGGGTGTAAGCCACCTGCTTGTTTTTTCTACGAAAAGAAATCACTTAACCAGCAAGCCAAACAAAATTAAAGTGCCAT
The DNA here is from genome assembly GCA_001662545.1 of Rosa x damascena. Taxonomy (NCBI): domain Eukaryota; kingdom Viridiplantae; phylum Streptophyta; class Magnoliopsida; order Rosales; family Rosaceae; genus Rosa; species Rosa x damascena. The sequence continues at coordinate 5,133 of LYNE01010354.1, read as the reverse complement.
ACACATTGCTGATGTAAGAAGGGCACCTGCTCTGCACACCAGATGGCATCAGGAAACCTGGTGAACCTCTCTATGGACTGCTTCTGCTAGTCCCTCTTCTTTAAATCAGTCTGCTCCAGTTAGTTGACCAGGAATATGAATACAACCAACAGTGAATACGAAAGCCTTCAGACTTCCGATCCACCTCAAACAGGTCCACTGTTATATATCTGTAAGCAGTAATCACTGCTGTTGTAAATAGGGGATTCTCCCGCTTGTATCCGATTCCTTTCGTACTGCAAAATATACTCCTAGAATTAAAACCACTACCCTGTCCTTCACAATATTAATAGGCATTCCATCTCCCAAGCCATATGCATAAAAAATACCTTCCTCACTTCAGTTCTTAGATAAACATGGAGATCACAGCTTTTGTAACAAAAAGTTCCAAATGTTTCATCAAAACTTAAACAATGCCTGCAACTGACAAACTCTTTGCCTGTAACTGAATTATTCTGCTGGCACAGATTGAAGCCTCTTGAATCTTGGACATGCAAATGGCTGCTTATAACACATAGCAGTATTAATCAAGCACCTTTATAGTTGAATAATCATTATTTCCACAAAATCACTACACAACACGGATTATTAAGAATTAGACAACCATATTGTGCACCAGATATAGAAACTACCAGTACAGAAAATTATTCTTCTTGACAGCGCATAGGATACTTGTAAAATAATACAAAACAATCAGGAGAGGAAAATAATGTTATCATTGACTGAAACAGATATCTGTTTAAGGAGCATATATAATACAAATACAGAACATGAAATACTGAAAAGAAAATAAATAAAAAAGATTCAAAGATGCTGAAAGGTCCTCCTCCTAAGCAATCAATATATTACGAAAACTATCATCAGCAATGCAACAAACTAACTAATTATAGCACAAAGCAACCTTCCGCTTCAGGATCAGGAAAAGTGGACGGGTTGGTATAGAATTCGAAGATACGAGTAGGCATGAATTGGAGGGTCAAACAATTCTTCTCGTCCTTGTCGACCTTGGTGATATCAACTTCAAATTGAAATGGTATGGCAACACCCTGTGTCCTATGAGTCCCAGCCTCGTTAATATCAGGTCCTTGTTTATATGGCCTAACCAATTCGGGGGCAACAATGCAGGCTTTCTGACCTCCTATATGGACAAAATAACATCTTTGTGCAAATTCATATTCCTGAGGCAACCTTGGCAGCTGAAAATCACCAATTCGGGTGATCGATTCTTGATTTTCTTCCAAGGACATAAGATAAACTCCTAGATACCAACGACCAAAACTATAGGCAAACATTATCTTCTTCTTGTCATCAGCACCCGCCGGCAGGTCCAGGACCAAAGCTTTGTTTACAAAAGGAAAAGGGCCGCGTTGGCACATAGAAGAGACTAATCTCCATTCTCTGTCTGGGTGAGCTACATCGAAACAGAACACAGGACATCTCGCCTGAGACACAAACATCTTGGTGCCAGTAACTGCATAAGAGAGGAAGCCACCACGGTTATACTGACCAAGATGTTTGAAGAATGGAGGCTGGGGCAGGGGTGCCCAAGTCCCCACTTTCGGGTCAAATACCTCAAATGAGGGAGGATCAGCCACCAGCCTATATGAAAGTGCATACAGTTTGCCCCCCACCTCCTCCATCCGAGGAAGAAACTTGGCTTCAACTAATGTGCCACCCATCTTGGTAATTCTACTATTATCACGAGGCTGCTTGTTGGGGTCAGTTTCAAAGGCGTAAACATCTCTATGCCAAACTATGTCGGGACGATCAAATGAAGGCATACGGCCGCAGGGTTTCATGCCGGCGGCGAAAACAATCCGGGAGCCCCACACACCGCAACCCACAGACCCCGGGAGTTCATCCCCGGCCTTATAACCCACTTGCCGTAATTGCAAACCATCATCGTCTTCTGATGACAACAACAAATCGGACAAGTTGATGGCGCGGACAACATAAGCGACCCACCTTCCAGGGTGGTGCTCAATGTGACATATGTACAGAGACTTGTTAGCCTCCTCCTCGTTCAACTTCAGCTTCTCACTTCTCTTCTTCTTCTTCTTCTCAGACTTCCTGTGCTTATCAGCCTTATGATGCGGTGGTTCACCGCAGCGTCGAAGCCGATGACGCCGTTCGTCTTCCCGATCGCTGGATCTGTTGGCTAGGTTGAGAGTGGTTTTGGGGGACATTGGAAATGTTTGGTTTTTCTCAGTTTGCTTTGGGTTCCTCGGCCCCTTGTTTGTGTATTTATACATGAAAGCCTTAACTCCTGATCTCAGAGGGAAGTGGACTCTACTCCTTCTGTAGTTCGAAATAGGATTCATGTTTGGGCTTAGATATGGTAGGCCTAAGCTTACGATGAGCGGGCCCAATTTTCGAGTTTGCGGTCAGTACACCCTAGTTCTTCTTCGTTTCACAAATTAATATTATGGACAAAAAATGGGAAATCATTATTTTAGAGAGGATTGATAAGTGAATAATTTACTAATTTAGAAAGAGTTTTATGTTTTTCCTAATCGAATTACATAACTCGGTCCAATTTGGTTATGTATTCTATTCTCAGTTGGATTTTATTCCTAATCCTAGTTGAATGACATATACAAATTCGGATGAGCTCAAACTAGTTACCGTTGTTAAATTCCTTCTTGTACTCCGAACAAGTGGGTTTTCCAAATCAGAAATCATTGACTACCTGTTTTGGTTGGTCACTCGGTCATGATAGTTCCTAACAAAAGAAAGCAAACAGCATATTGTGGAGGTGGCTCAGGGACCATGACTCTTTGAAATGGATTCTTTGTCCTAGTGTTTACATCAAACTGACATACAAGTTTTGCATCCAATCCCTCATTTCGGTAACCAATAAGAAGTAAAACAATCTCAACCATAGGAAATGAAGTTTGATTTATATAATGAAGTTTGACATGCAATTTAATGTTGAATACATAATGAATTTGTTTCAATGATCTTTTTGCAGTATTTAAGCTGTAGATCGCACAACCATTATAGTTACTAATAATAATTACTTCTTTAAATACATAAAAATCTTTAGGCCTCGTTTGAGTCGCGGATTTAAGAATTTGGGAAAGAGAATGTATTCATTTCCTATATTTGGTGTGCATAAGGAAATAAACAACTTTCCTTTGAGAAGGGAAAATATGGGGGAAAGTGAATCCTCCAAATGATTCATTTTCCTTTATACTTTCCCAGCATTAATTACATATTATAAATTCATTTCTATCATTGTTGAAAATTATGATTGACAATTTTATTCAAAAAGTTTATGGAAACACACATATTTTCTCGTCGCTTTCCCAATGTTTCCAAACAGTGGAAAGAAGAACAAACTTTCCACTAGCTTTCATTTCCGATAGGAAATACAAAGCAATTGATTTCCTTTATGCGAACCAAACGAGGCCTTATAGTTAAACCATTATAGAGCCTTGTTCATCATTTTAATTTGACAACCTAACGAGTGCCAATTAATTATCCATGTCGATCACCTCTCAACAATGATTAATACTCAAATTCCTTATCAACAATTCCTTTAAAGAGTTTACCTTTGTAATACGACACTCCAATTTCGATAACAAAATATCACGTTAATTACCCGAAGTCAAATGTCTCTTTTATTTTTTTGGAAGGGAAGTCAAATGTCACTTTACATTAAGCCAAATCACACTTATTCCTTGCCATTACCAAAATCTTATGGACTTGGCCGATTTACACTTTCTTTGTCAACGACAAACATGCTTTCTTACAATTATAATATTTGGAACGATAATTTGAGTGACGATAACGAAATCTAAATCCTTGAACAACTACTCTCATTCACCATTTGACAACGTTAACCTCTTTCAATAAAGTCCACTAAAGGTAGTTTCTTATCATATTCATTCTATTCAACAACAAACCATAATCACAACAACTCAATATTTCAATCATCGAACCCATGCCCTTACCATTCTTCAATATTCATCATACTGAACCCAACGACATCTCATTCTCCAAGACTCCATAACGTACGTTGAATCCCACAAACCTCACACAATTTAGGACAACCTATTAAGTTAGGGTTAGGGTTCTGTATCCAAATCAAACCAGAGGTTTCAAGTATGAAGAGAGGTGACGAATTCTGACTTACTAGCCAGTGGCGCTCACAGTGGCTCTTGGTGGCTCATGCGCCAACGGCGGCTAGTGCCACGGCATCTGCTGAAATTGCTTGCACCAGTGAGCAATGAGATTTCACGATGTTGGTGACCGGTTTGCTATGAGGTTATTGCTGGCAGCAATGGGTTGAAATGATGGCTGGAATGTGATAAAGGTGGAGGAGCAGTGATGCTTAGCTCTGGTGGTCGCACTAGAGCTCTGCTACTCACAACCATACTCATCTAATACAGAACCAACTTCCACACTTTATACCCACCAGCTACCCCGTAGTCCACCAGCCACATCTGCACTACCAAATACTCTACCATTCCCCTCAAGCCAACCACACAACCACCCTCAAATACCACCACCATTCCGCCACTTTCAATCCTTGAACAGCGAGAGAGGCGTGCCAAAGGTCTCTACTTTAACTGTGATGAAAAGTACCATGAGTACCATATCTGCAAAACCCTTCTTAGCCATCCTTGATTATTTCCAGAAAATTGAAGAGCAACTTGAAGAGTTTCCCTCCTCTCTGGAATTAGAGGAACTCCCAGATGAACACCCTACTCTCTATCTGCTGCACAAGATCACTAACGCCTCGCTCAGTGAAATGATGAAATTGCGAGGCACCATTCTAGACATCACAATCGACATCTTCATCAATTGCGGTTCGACAATGAACTTTCTTAGCCCAACTGTTGTGGAAAAATTGGGCATCCAAATTACAGCTCCTTCAGCTCTTAAGTTCACCACCTCATCCGCCCATACCCTTACACCTTCAGGCCAAGCCCACGGCATCACTGTGTGTGTGCAGACTACCCTTTCACAGACTCATTCCTCCTCCTTTCCGTCGCCGGATGTGACCTGGTTCTCGGTGCACAGTGGTTGAATACCATGGGTTTCATAGGCTAGCATTTTCTAGACAAAATCATGATCTTTGTGGTAGAA
>LYNE01010346.1:2978-14835 GCA_001662545.1 Rosa x damascena | reverse complement strand
AAAGAAGGAGAGGGCAAAAATGTCCCAAAAATAATTAAAAAGAATAAAACAATACTTAAGGGTGCGGCTATTGCCACCCTACTATTTTCTTTGTTCACCCTATAAATATTTGAATTATTGAAAGACTTTATTACCCAAATGCAAAATGACTAATATGTACACTAATTTTCTAAAATTTAAATCTTTAAGGAAAACTAAATACATAACTAATTAAATACAAAAATACTTAATTTCTCTTCTGATAACATTAATCATTTAATCTTCATCTTCTCCATCCAAATTTCAATTTATTACAATTTTCTTTTTTATCTTTTTGTTGCGTCCTCATCGTTAATTCGTTATTCAATTCACAAAACCACTAGTGTTAACTTCATTAAAATCTTTATAATACCTTTATAAACACCGAAAGCAAAAAATTTAAAACACGAAAAAAAAAATCAATCTTTTTTTTCATTGCTCATGGTAGCACTTACTAATTTTTTAATATGGATTGAAATAAACGAACATTGAAATTGAATGGAAAAAATAAAAAAAGGAAGTAAATCAAATTATGATTTTATTAGGAAACTTTAATATATTTTAAGACGTCTTTTAATTGATATAATTTAAATGAGAAATTTTCGTTAAACAAAATTTCTTTTTTAATTTGATATGTTATATGATGGAGAATATTCCTAGAAAAAGAAATGAGTTAGATAAATAAATCTAATAATTGAAATTAAAATGTAAGGTGTAATGAGCAAGTATGGTGAACAAAGAAAATTATAGGGTGGCAATAGTCTCACCCTACTTAATTGGTATTAGGGAAATGATCTCTTAAAGTGTTTGGGTAAGTGGGCAATCTCTTAGAGTGTTTAGGTAAGTGGGGTTAATTAACCCCAAAATTAGGTAAATGATCATTTCCCCTAACATTTATTCTTTTATGAAACAAAGCCATGTCTTTCTACTAGTTGGTAAAATAAATTATTCACTAAATGCAATTTCGACCTTTCACGTCCAAACAAGTTTTGCAAGGTTAGAATACAAGTCCGTTTATGTAAGTTTCCAGAGTACCAAACCCATTTTTTATTTTCAACCAAAAAAAAAAGCACCAAAGGCGGGCACGCTTGAACTTTCACGTTCAAAAATGGGTAATGTTTGGACAATTAAGTTCAAACTACCCTTAATGAACGGCTCATTCTACTAAATAACATTTCTTCTTTTACAAAATAAAGCCTTCTGTTTCTACTAATTGGTAAAATGAACGATTAATTAATTAAAGGCAGTTTGGACCTTTGCGTCCAAACAAATTTTGCAAGGCTAGAAAACAATTCCATTTATGTTAGTTGAAATGAATAACTCATTAAAGGTGGTTTGAACTTTAACCATCCAAACATGTCCATTTTTAAACGCAAAAGTCCAAGCATGCCCACCTCGATTTTTTGGGAGAAAATAAAAAAAATGATTTTTTATTTTTATTTTTTTATTTGAAATATTAGAAGTTGGTATTGCGGGAGTCTACAAAAGCTAAAGTGGTATGGCAGGGAAACAACCAACCTACTACCTAGCTCTGCAACTCATTACAATACAAAGGGACGCTCACATAAAATGCAAGCCTAACACATACGAGAACAACCTCGCCTCTTAAGGAAAAATCATTCAACTACACCTCACTTACCTACATGCAATTGTAGTACAAATGAAATATAAAAACATCTCAGTAGACTTATAGAATCCACTCCCACACATATTAACTTGAAAAATCCAAAAGCCTAAATTAAAATAACTACCAATTCCTTCCTCTTAGGGTTAGAGCCAGAATCATCAGAAGTACTAGAAAAATGGGTTTGGTACCATGGAAAGATACATTTCTTCTTCTACTACTAATATATGGGAAATGTTAAAATAAATATGAACTTTTTGTTAATCAATTTGAGGGTCTTTGTTCCTTTATAATCATAACGTAGTTCCAAAAGAAATATGGCATAGCTGGTGAGAGATAGAAAAATCAATTTAACTTCTTCATCTTAGATAAATAAGAAATTTTCATATGGGTATTTGGATTTGACGAAAAGTTTGATCAGACATATGAATTGGTATTGCATGAATCTTCTAATACATATGTATCGAATCTGATTGAATCAATGAACAGAATAAATCAAGAAAGAATGAATTTCTTTCTTGATTTGAGTTATGTTTCATGTTTGTTTATCGGCAGTGAAGAGGTGATAGAAGAAAGCTTGGATCTTTGCCCATGAGTACGAGTTGCAGAATTCAAGGAGAGAGACTAGAAAGTTCTGAGTTGCAGAATGCCAAGAGAGTATAGACACACAATGAGTCTTCAAAAGTTGAGAAAAAAATTATGAATGAATTCAAGTTATAAAATGAAATGGACAATTGAAATAAAACCGTGAGGAAATATGAGAAAGTTTTCCTTTAGGAAAGGATAGAACTATAGAAGTCCTTGTTCTTCACTACCAATATTTGGAAATAGTTCCACCTGAACTCTACCATTAGAGCAAATGCACTCATGAACTAAGGGCAATTGCTGATTTGCCTATTAAATTGGTCACTGCCAATCAACTATTCATCCAAAATTAGCAATTGCCTCCGGTTATACAATGCACCAATAAAAAGTAGTTGACATGCCAATCTACTATTCACATTTAAAAATGTATATATGTCATTAATTAAAAAAAGCCCAAAAAGGATTAAATCATAGATTTAATTTATTCATTGATTTTCAAATGCAATTAATTGTAAAGTATTAATATAACAATTTGTTAAGACAAACTATAAGAGCAGATTTCTCAAAAAAAAAAAAAAAAGTAAGAATTTTTTATAGAAAATTAAAATTCTCATCCAATGAAAATAAATCTGAAATTATTTTGTTGGAGAAAGCTAATTCAATTATAAATCTGGTAGAATTTATGTAATTGTGAGTTGCACTGGTCCATCAAAAATCAGTGGAGCCCACGAATTAGCTGGGGTAATTAGGAGACCTAGAATTGGTCAGTCAATTGCCTGACTTCATGGGCCCCATCAATTGCCCAACTGATTTTGCACCGCTGCAGCCTTTTTGTTTCCCTCAATCAGCCAATAGGTCGGTCAATTACCCCATTGGTGCAACTGCTCTTAGGCCAAGTTTGCAAACCTAGATCATTGTCGACCGCAAGCAAACTTGGATTTTCGTAGATACTAATGCCATAATAAGGAGAGAATGGATAGGAGGAGTGAGTGTTTGAGCCCAAAAGTATTTTTGGTAAGATTCCTTTAGGGGTTTAAGCATAGCGGGCCGATACCTGCGTCCCAAAAATAAGCTTACTTAGGTTTGGGTTATAGCTTCACCCATTCTAAGATCCATATGGAAAACGAGTCCTTATCGGAATCAAGTAGCGAAGATTGAATTGGAAACTTCAATCAATAATCCTTATATGGCAAGTAACAGTCGAAACCCTAGGGTATAAATACCAGGTTTCAAGGTCGAAAAAACAACAACTCTTCAATCAATCAAACAGATTATCAAAGCCTCTTCGGAGCAAACCTACCTGCAACCTAGTTGCAAATCAGCGAAGCAAGGGTAACGCCCTCGCAACTCAACAAAGCTAAAGTCACGCTTTAGCAAACCCTGTGCTTTCTCCCAACTTCCCAATGATTGTTCTGCTTAGTCTACAACACTAAGTATCGATTAGGTGAACGCAAGAGATCACAACCAAAGCCCTTACCCGTAAGGCAAGAAGTTCTTTTCCGAAATGCATAGAAAAGAACCTTGTGACGAGGTTGGTGCTCTCCTCGTCCACAGCGTTTGAGAAGAAGTCAGGTCAAGGGACATCCCGACGACTACACCCCACGGTGCTAGCACGCCTGCGCACTCAAAGAGACAGTTTGCACCCAGACTGGTTTTGGAGCCAAACAGTGAGGTTGCAAAATTGGAGGGAGAAAGGGCATAGTTCAGTTTGGTTATGTTTTATAAGTTTTGCGTCTATTTGTGAAGACTTTTTTTTAGACCGAATCCTAGCTCTGCCACTAGAGCATACACTTAATGCAAGACACTAGATATTAATAAAAGTTATGCCTAGTCCAACATTTTAGTTATGGTTGGCTTAGTGTCACAGGTCAACTTTACACACACAGCGAAATTTGCTCGTGGGGCGCCGAGGTTACTCTGAACCAAGGCCAGCCTATCTTCCTTCCTTCCATGAAACTTTAATTTTCTTTTCTCTGTGTGCTTCTCTTATCTATTAGACCCTTTACACATCGTCTCCTTACTGATAGGGTTTTGCCAAAGAAAGCCATTTACAATTGAGTCTTACACCTTGTGACTAACCGATTGCATCATTGTGTCAGGATTGTCTTCCAAAGACACTCGCCCAACCGACATGCTATCATGTCATCCTCGGTTGTGCCAGCCCATTGTTGAGCCGCATGCATCTCGCACATCGATAACAAATGGCACGACACCACACCAAGACCTAGTTAGCCTTCACATTCCCTCGTTGGGTTATTCCTTATTAGCTTGCAAATGTCACTCGCTGATGCGGCTGAAATAGTCTCACAATTTAACCATACAAAATGTAGTTGTCAATATAGGATAAGCATGGATCGTTTAATCCGGGGATTGTAGGGTACACCTACACAAAAAGGTCAATTAACAAATAAAAGAATAAATTGAGGGGTTTTGAAATCTGGTTCTTAATCTGCTTAAACTAAAAACGAAACAAATAAAACTATCTACAATGATCGACTTCTTCACACTCAAATCAGAATTTTCAAACCATATCAACATGCAATAAATTGTTTCAATCAACCTAAAATCGTGCCAACACTAAATATCAGAAATGAATTCGAAGTACAAGTCTGAAGAGATCGAGTACCACTTTAATTCTTCATTAATCTCCTAAGTTAGGAAAAGTCAATAACTTAAAATATTTCATATAAAACATCACGTTAATACTGAAGAGCATCCGTCAACATCAAATATGAATCATTAAGTGCAATTAGAATTCTGAATTCAAACATGTATGCATCCATAAGAAGTTACAAACGCACAAACATGTAGCATATAATCTCGACCATTGTACATAGCCTTTACCACTTAAATTTCTGCCCTAAAACGATTAGATGAATTAGAACACAAATTTGGCTTTATTAACCTGCAGATTAATATCATTATTCAACCAAAATCATATGCTTAAAGATATAAAAGGATGGCACGAAATTAGATTGTAGAGATATCATAAACAACTCAAGAACATAAAGAAAAGAATCTGAAAATTACTAACATAAACTCATTCTTAACAAAAATCCAACTCCAATAACAAAGTTCATAATCAAAATATGAAATTCAATACTAAAGAGTACGAAAACAAAAATAAGGGCCATGAGTTACACTTTTTTATCTTCAAGGAAGGTTGGAGAACGTCAAGAGAACATAGGGCTAGGCCTTCAAGAACACGAACAGCCTTGGAGAAGTCCTAAAGCTCTTCACGACAAGAGGCTTTTTCCTAAATTTTGGAGAGAAGAGAGTTAGGCTAATGAACTAAATTTTGCGTCAAGAAGTGATGGTTTTGGCTTCAAGAATTGCTGCTATTTATAGTGGAATCCTCATCTCTTGTGATGCAATCATGACCATTCATCTAGAGGTGATTTCTCTTCCAAATTTCCTTGATTTTCTCATGACAAAGTCTTTAATTTTCTGATCTCTTTCCCCTTAATGACTCATGGTATATGCCTTGAATAGTGACCAGATACATCCCTTATTCCTCTCCTTTGAATTGCACTAATTTCTTCTTGCAAGATTTGTGCACACAATGAACTCCTATAATCAAGAAAAATCAAAATTTAATTAGAGTTATAATCGATAGGAAATAAGATAATTAAGATAATTAGGATAAATATTGAATATAACACTCCCCTTTTATCTCCACGAAATAAAAAGAATTTATGTGAATAAAACTCCTTGAATTCCTCCTGATTTATGCAAATCTTCTTATCCTTCAAGTTTCCTTGATTTCATCACTCAAGAGTTCTTAATGAGATGGACTCTCTTTAAAACAAGAAAATCAGAAATAGGAAAGTTCAAAAGAAGAAAGTTCCCTAAAACAAAATGCGAAATATTTCCTAAAATGAAAGAGGAAAGTTTCTAAAATGACTTATCCTTTATTTACGCTCATTTCTGTTCTTTTTCACCTCTTTTCTCCGTTTTAGTCCTTGAAGGCTTGACGTACCTAAAAACAGAAACTATGTTATAATTAGTAATTTTAAGAGAATAACTTAGCCAAATGAGGAAAAATACATATTAAAAACGTCACACTTTGTGCTCCTATCACTCGCCTTGCATCACCTGCACGGCCCACTCGGCTCATGGGCAATACTTGCCCGCAACTCAAGACTAGAACATCTTAACGATAAGCCATATTGGCCTTACCTTTTTGCCGAGGTTAGCGTTATTCTCTGCTTGATGAACATCATGGTTCTAAGACCTGCTCTCGCCCATAAGCCAATCCTCAAGCTAGCATGTCGTCCTGCTTATTAGCACGCCATTTGAATGAGTAATGTATCCTCGATGCCGCTCTTTAGCTTCCTTTAGTTTAGCACGGCATCGCCTGTCTCGTATTTACTGACATCACTTTCCTTTGGACAAGGTCAAACCCAAGCTCGTGCCCACGTCTCTCACTCCATGGTCAATAGGCACCACAAGGTCCCACATTTTTTCGTAAGCCCACATGTTTGTCTAACGTCACTGGCATACAGACAGCCCACAAACGAACCTAGCCTTCGATAATGACCCATAATATCGGCTTTTTAAGTCGATACTGTCCACAAGACATCCTGACTCGTGGAAACATATGTCATCCCATCCCTTGCTGATGACATATGCCCGGTTCCTAGACTCCAATGGGTGTCTAGGGAAAGCTCACTTAGTGCCCCATGAAGGCCAGCATCGGGGGTGTTAGAGAGCTAGACACCATGTCTCCCCCTATAAAGCATATTAGGCTTAAATGACTAAGGCGGGAGGAAACATGCATCAAAATATCCGAGGAAAATAATAATCTATAACTATAACTAATTCATACAAAGCGCCGTCAAGTGCGTTGAACTTGTGTTGAGGTCCTCGACATTTCTTGGATTTTGAACTTTTCCCAAATTCCAAGCCAAAGTAGCTCGAAACTGAAAATCACAAAGTTTTACTTAATTACAACAATGCCACTCTGCCTTCATTTAGCCCCAACCTTGCCCTTGGGTCCCCAAGGCTCGCTATCTTGGACATCTCCTTTAGAAAGTGTCACGATAGCATTACTCTCAAGTGCGGCTCATGACACTTAGCCAAATAATATTTTTTTACTCTTCACCTCTTCAACCTCAGTTATGGTATGTTCTTAACTCTTCAAATATTTAATATATGCAACTCTATTAGTGCTGATGCCTGGTGGGAAGGTAGAGAGTATGGATATGAGGGAGTGAGGTTGCAAAATTGGAGGGAGAAAGGGAAAAGTTGAGATTAGAGATTTCAATAGAAGACAAAGGGAGCATTTAGCAAAATTGAAACAAGGGTTGGCATTTTATCGAGTTAACTGCCTCCCCCCCCCCCTCCCAAACGAACCCCCAATTTGTTAATGTGCAAATTGGGTTACCTATGATAGAAGTAGCTTCCACACAAGAAATGTAGCTTCGGATCAATAACTCCACAGTCTATAAAACGTGTGGGTGAGATAAGGTTAATTAATGCTTTGATCTTGAATTAACCTTCTACTTTTCCTTTATATTTCTTTTATTACTCTTATATATTAAGTTTTCTATTTGATCAGAGATCACACGGTATCCTCAAAGGCTTTCTACATCTAGAGACTAATCTGTGCTCGGGGGTCATGCCAAAACGCTTCCTCTCCTTGGCCACAAAGAATAGATTGAGATTTAAACTCCAAACAATGTCCACGAGATTCAAACCCAAGTGTACGGGTTCCACACTTGAAGGCTTTTACCAACTTGACCACCTATGATGGTTATATATTAAGTTAACAATGAAGAAAAGATAAGTATGTCCCAATCTATCTAACCCGCCAAATCTAACACAAATATAGGGTTGTAAATCACATTGATACAACTCAAATTTGTATTAAGCTAAGTTAAACTTTAGCTCATGCGAGCTCGACTCGTAAAAGAAACAAATCAAGCTTGAGTTTTGGTATGCTTGGCTGTTAAGATCATAAGCAACTCATAATTCATATTTATTCATGAGACAACTCGGATTATGCTTAGTTCGTTCACTCAAGTTCGATCAATATAGCTTATGGTCACATACATTTTGGTTTTATAATTATTTTATTGGGTTAAAATATTTAATTTTATAAAACCAGATAATTATTCATGCTTATCTAAACAACTTCAATTTTTGTTGTATCTCATAAAACGAAGAAGCTAAGCAATGGGAGAGAGGGTTTCATGCAGACTAAAGTCTTGTTTAGTTGAACTATTAGCTATTCTGAAGGGTTTGGAATGGGCTATTGCTCAAGGATGAAGAAGATTGTATGTCAAAAATGATTGATTGGGAGTGTGCATTTGGTTAATTGGAGTGATGAATGCCTTACTGAGGAAGGTTTATTGGTGGATAGATTCAAATTTTTAATGGGATTTATGAGCATCCAAGCTATTCATTATGTTATGAGGGAGGCTAATATGGCTGCCCATGCAGTAGTTGGTTTTGTATAGATCGTGACAGCGGGCGGTATGTTTGGTTAGGGTTAGGCCTTATTGGCTCATAGATACGGGATATCATCTTTGGTGATGGATCAATAACTGTTTTGGTTAGTAAGGAAGAGAGTGGTGAATTATTGTCCATCATCAGTCATTCCCGTATTCCGTAATTTCATTTTCATATAATAAAAGCACTATTCATTCTCAAAAAAATAAAATAAAAAAATAATTGTCTTGTTTATGTTATTTGATATTCATTATTTAGTCACACACATAACCTCGGGCTCCCAATTAAGCTAGTCACATAAAAGTCAAACCAAGCTAACCTAAACTCGAGCCTTAAGAAAAACATGATTACCTTCTGGGCAGGTATAATTTCTCTTCTCAAGAAAATTTTACAAATAGTACAACAATTAAAAGTTAGTCATTACTTTGGTACATCAATTTCAAAAACTATAGAGTGGTAGTGGTACCCTAACATTAAAACTCGAACAACTTTTAATATATGCAGTCCATGATGGCATACGTCAAACCACTATTTTTCAAAGGATATTTTCGTGTCTCTATGTGTTAACTCAATTTTTTTTTCCTCTACTCAACAAATATCATTTTTCTCAACCTCCCACCGCTAAAACTTCAAGAACACCCACACCAACCTTCCCCTCACTTATGTAATCGGAAAGAAAAAAACCCTCCCCACACCTCTTCATCCATCTCTAGATTTCTCTAGACCATCCCACATCTCCAAGTCAAAATAAAAACCCTGAATTCTCCACCCCAATCTCAAAATCCTCTTTCAACTTCAGTCACCACCATGGTTACTCAGGATAGCGCCGTCACCATCTACAATAGCGGCATAGTCACCGATGCCAAGAAGAAGAATCCCTATAGCCTTAAGGTCGGCCTTGCCTAGATGTTCCGCAATAGTATTATCGTCGAACTCACCAACGTCGATCAAGTCAAGTTCGCCGAGGACGCTGACACCTGCTTCATCATCGTCTTTGATTTGCCCATGTGAGGGTCCTTTTGAATTAAACAGCGACTAGGACAAAATCAACCCAATAATTCAATTAATGGGAGGACTTTATGTGTGATTCAGATCATATGAAAAATAAATAAGGCTTGACAGCATGAAGCATGGTGTGGGAGCTAGAAACACACTACGGTGAGAGAATTGGACTGGTTTTTGGATTTGGGGTTTCTGGAAAATTGGTTTTAATGAGGGGTTGGGAAAAATGGTTGAAAGATAGACTTATGCTTGAGGCTTGAAGGTTTGATTTGCTTTAGGTGTTTCTGAATTTCAAGGTTTTTACTAGATCGTGCTGGATGCCTACCTCAATCCTAAATCTCTCTTTATATAGACTCCATTGGGAACACACAATTTTCAGGTAAAGCATTTCTTCTTCAATCCACACACAATTCATGCATTAAATCCAAGAAAAGAGGTGCTTAATTACTTGAGAGATGAGGATTTAGGAGAAAACAAAAGTTGTTGCAGCAGTCAACGATGATTGCAGCAGAGGTAGCAGCGGTGACACAAAACTTAGAATGAGGTGGACGAGGAATCTTGAGAATTGTAAGCTTATTGTTTAAGGAAGAGGAGGATATCTCTTAACTAGTCACAAGATTTCCCTTTCAATGACTAACAGAATGAATCAATCATACTTAGAGATTTTGACTAACTCTCTGTGTACTAGGTTGCTGCGGGGAAAATGTGAGATATGAGATTGCTACATGGACGGAAGGTAAGACAGGAACAAAAAACAAGAAAAGGAAAGTTGGGCTTTTCTGACATGGACTTTGGATTTTAAAG
Organism: Rosa x damascena; assembly: GCA_001662545.1. Taxonomy (NCBI): domain Eukaryota; kingdom Viridiplantae; phylum Streptophyta; class Magnoliopsida; order Rosales; family Rosaceae; genus Rosa; species Rosa x damascena. The sequence continues at coordinate 4,349 of LYNE01010346.1, read as the reverse complement.
GAGAGGCTGGCCCAATTCTCATGTTCACAATTTCGTTCTTGATTTAAGTCATTAGGCTTGGATTTAGGCCCAATACTGAAATCACCAACAACACTAAATCAATAGACAAACATTATATGTTTTCGTAGCCTTCCATACCACACCTACTTTTGCAAGCCCCAAGAGCGTAGTTGTGGCTAGGGTCCATATGTGTGGCATGACAGTTCAAGAAGATATGTAACTTTTTGTATTTCGAATGCGGTTTGCATATGTATTTTCTTATTGGGCTTAAAATGTGTGTAGGGAATGTCTTGTGCTTTTTTGGGTATCAACATTAGCCCCCTTAATTATGTGGGTCATGTAATGACAATGACATGAGCTACATAATTAAAAGAGAGAATTGAAAGTATGAAGATCAAATTCAAAGCATTGAGCGTAAAGGATTATGCTTAATGATGTATAAAGAAAAATAAACATTAGCTTTTATAAGAGACGCTTAAAATGATGCATTTTAAAAAACATATAGTAAATGATTGGCATAGAAGTGAGTAAAATGAATTGAGTAAGTGTAGGCCTCGTGAAAATATATTATGAAAACTTTGAGTAGAAGTGAGACATGTGTAACTTGTAAAGAGTAAAAAATATATACCAAATAGATAAATTCGAAAATAGAATAGTAATAAAACATGTGCTTTCGGTATTGAAAGTATGAAAAGTTAGCGATAAACATAAATTTTTGAAAATAGATGGATAAGTTAGTAATAGGAAATCAAAAATGATTTTTCAATAAAGCAAAGTATGTAATTCTATATATGTGTTGAAAGGGTATGACATTGGAATTGAAACAAGTGCATGGTTGAAAATGATGTAGCTCAAGTTAAAAGGAAAATTGTTATTGTGGCTTAAGGAATTGAAAATGAAGAAATATAAGGATTGTATGTAAGGTCGAGCATGACATGAATGTGTGAGGAAAGCAAATATACATTTGGAAAAATAATTTTCTTTGCTTGAGTCCACTTTTTCTTGGATTAATAAATATAGAATGGTTTGTATGTGGTATATAATGCTTTCTTTCGCATAACTTGCATTTGCCTTAGTTTGCTTCATTTAACCATTGATGCTTAATATGCATATTGCAATAATTTTTGTTGCTTGACTTTAAGTAGATTAAGCTTGTGGCAACCTTGCATAGGCATGTATTAGGCACATGTTTTGAATGCTTTGGCTTGTGGTTGCCTTTTGTGTTTTGAATGACCATGAAAGAGTGCGTGTGTATTGAAAAGTATGTGCTTTGGAGATGGGCTTGGCATGGCTCTATCATGGCTTTTAGAATGGATGGACAACCATCAAAAGAGGAGCTTGACAAGATATACTTTTGAATGTATTATAGGG
>LYNE01010345.1:0-14836 GCA_001662545.1 Rosa x damascena | reverse complement strand
TTCCACGGTAAAGTCGATGGCTGAATGGAATATGGTGGGGCACTCAATATAGGAAGAGCAATAGGGCAATCTTAGAACAAATGTTCAAGTGTCTCAGCTGCCTGTGAACACACGGTGCACTACACCTCACCTGTTGTACTTACATGAGCATTTGCCAAACATAATTAGCTAGAATGAGCCACGCTCATGCTACCGCCAGCGGTACCAACTACCACGAACAATGTGACCTACGGAAACACAGCCAAGCAGGTTACCGCCTGAGCCCCTGCTCACCCCCAGATCACCACTAACGCGCCCCCACAAGCTGCGCCAAGATAGCATCAGAAGCTCTAGAAGCTGGGAACTGAAGCATATCAGTCCCACATCGAAAACAAGGAAGAGGTCAGCATCTTCCCAACCTATAAAAGGTTCTCTCATCTCTCCTCATTAATTACGCATTTACTACTTACCTACTGTTACATTGTTAACACAAATACATTGACTAATTTAAGCATCGGAGAAGAGAAGACCGCCCAACGCGGTCTCCCTTTGACACCTCTTTGTATTTTACTTGACATATGGCAGGAGTCTCGACCATATCACAAGTAGAGGTCCGCCCATCGGATCAACGTTAACCAAATTACAGCTACCACTGAACTTTAGACATTAACATTGGCGCCATATGTAGGAATCCTTGAACAAAAGGCCATCCCACCACAACATCCACCATGACTAACGGTAGCGGGGCAAATGCTGAAGAGCAGGCCAATCAATCCACCAACCCCCATCCCATCAACCCAACGACTAACGTTAACCCATCAATTAACGTTAACCGTGCACTATTCAATACACCGATCAACCCCAGCGTGCCCCAGATTACTCCCCAGGTTCCGCAGACTCAAACTATAGCGGAGGCTCGGCCGAGTGGCAGTCGCCCACTGGTGCAGGACCTTGCCGCTATGTATGAGTTGGCACTGGCGGACCTCCACAAGGCAAATAGGGAGCTCGAGCAGGAGCGCAGAGAAAAGGTCGAGGCCCAAAAGTAAGTGGCCACACTGATGTCAAGATTTGACAAACTGAAGAAGGCGTTGGAAGCAAACGCTAACCCAGCGCAAAGCGAGCAATCGCCAAGCACCAGACGCAGTCGACCTAATACAGGCGAATTGGTACATGTACCAATCATACAAATGCAAGTACCGCTGAACCCACCAGAGCTATTGGAAATGGGCCCACCTCCCCCGCCCAGACTAATGTTGGAGCAGGAGGTGAAGTCACAACCACACACCATCCGCTCGACAATCAGGGCTAGAACTGAGGGAAATCCACCTGCCCCCAGGCAGGAACTGGCCCAACGGAACCTCCAGGAGGGGCCCACTAGTGACGCAACCTCCCTAATCCCGGAAACAACTATAGCAAAGGCTAATCCGGACGGAGGCAGGCGCCCGAGCTCCAACGCCAAATCCACTCTTTGCGTCTAGGCCAGGACCATTCACCACCAGGATCCTGCATGCCATCCGCCCGGCACACGCAAAGACACCAAAGATGTCACATTACGGCGGCATGACTGACCCCTTTGTCCATATGGACACCTTCAAAAAAGTCACCAACAATAAGGGGTTCGATGACGCCACCCTCTGCCACTTATTCAGCGAAACGTTGGATAACGAGGTAATAAGTTGGTTCTTTGAGTGCCCGCCAGGATCCATTGACTCATTCCAAGCACTATCAAATGCTTTCCTATCTCAGTTCATCCTATTGGCTGCCAGACACCACAACACAAGTCAGTTGTTCAACGTCAAACAGGGCGTAGAGGAAACATTGAAGTCATTCGTCACCAGGTGGCGAGTGGCGACATCTGAGTGCCGAGATCTTGACAAGACAATGGCGCTGGCAGCCTTCAAGGAGGGACTCCTAAAAGGACCATTCCTCTATCATCTCAATTATAACCATCCAAATGTTGCATATGACCACGTCATGGGTGAGGCCATCATCCATGCACAAGCACAGTTCATTACATATGGAGAAATCCCACTACCCCGCCAACACCGGCAAAGGCCACTCAGCCTTCCTCCAGCCATCAGGAGACCGCTAACAAAGCCCCTGCTACGCCGCCAACTGATAAGAAGACAGAGTGGCAACAGGGCAACTACCAGAGCAGTGGCAGAAGGACCAGCATTACCACAAGGGCAACCGCTCATCCCAAGGGGATAACCGTAACAAACAGATGGAGTCCTCCCAGCTGTACGCAGTGTTCATAGTCCTCACGGCCTAGTATGAAGAGATATACGACTAGTGCAAAGACCAGATCCCACCGCCACCCCCAAGAAAGTACCCAAGAGTGGGAAAACCAAGAAACACTGGCAAGTGGTGCAAGTACCACGAGGACAGCGGTCACAAAACTAACAACTGCAACGCTCTCAACACTGCAATTGAGACTTTGTATCGTGATGGTAAATTGGAACAGTTCAAGATACATCAGCCGCCACCTGTGGTCGCCAATATCGAGCCCATGCGTCGCATCAACACCATTGACGGTGGCCCTCCAATCACCAACATGTCTCATAGAGCAAAAAAGCTCTATGCACACGCTAACCACCCCAAGGAAGTTTGCAACATTCGCTATGAGAGATCCGCTAAGCTCCCACGATCTGGTTAGGAACCCATCACCTTCTTGGAGGAAGAAGAGCGCGGAATACGTCTACCCCACGATGATCCATTCTTGATCGACGCCATGCTCGACAAATGGTCAGTGGGAAGGGTCCTTGTTGACAGCTGTTCCGCTGTCAATGTCATCTTCAATGGTTGCTACAACCAGCTCCAGCGGAATAGAAAATTTCTCTAGGATCATGAGCCACTGGTCAGCTTCTCCGGCGACGTCATGCAACCGCTTGGTTCTGACTACGTGCGCCTGGTCATCGGCGCAAGCCCATGCATAACTGAAAAACATACAGAGTTCATTGTTGTTGATTGCTTCAGCTCATACAACTCCATCATCGGTCGACCAGCGCTCAACAAACTAAAGTGCATCATAGCTAGGTACATGCTTCTCATGAAGTTCCTTACTCCCAACGGGACATGCTGTGTGAAAGGAAGTCAGCAATTCTCACAAGTGTTATTCAACAACTGTGTCACCGACGACGAGCCACCATGAAATCCTAACGGTAGGAAACCATGCACCAGCACCAAATATCTTCGAGGACCCTAGGGATGGCGAGGCAAAATATGTAAAGAAGGAGCCTGTCAACCCCAAGACATCGTTGAAGGTTATCAGCATCTTCGACGACCACCCTGAGCGGACAGTCTGCATAGGCGCCCAGCTAGTCCCAGAGGTAGCGGTAGAGCTCACTCTGTTTCTACGTGACAACGCCGCTGTCTTTGCATGGTCATATACTAATATGCCAGGCATCTCCCCTGAGGTCATCACGCATAAGCTGAGCATAAAGCCATCTTTCTATCCGGTTAAGCAGCGGCGAAGGGCTTTGACGATGAGAGATATCGTGCAATAGGGGAGGAAGTCGCCAAGCTCCAGGGCATTGGATTCATCTGCCAAGTCAATTATCCTCAGTGGATTTCCAACTTGGTCATGGTCAAAAAACCTAGCAGCAAGTGGAGAATGTGTGTCGACTTCAAGAGCCTTAACAAGGCATGTCCCAAGGATAGCTTCCCGCTACCCCGCATTGATCAACTGGTCGATGCAACCGCTGGACACGAGCTACTCAGCATGATGGACACCTTCTCCGGTTATAATAAGATCAAGATGCACCCTAGCGACCAAGAGTACACCACCTTCACAACCGACAAAGGCCTATACTGATACAATGTCATGCCTTTCGGTTTGAAGAACGCTGGGGCAACATACCAGCGGTTGATGAACGTCATGTTCGTTGAGCACCTCGGCAAAATAATTGAGGTCTACGTGGATACATGTTGGTCAAAAACATCAAAGCCAGCAGACACGTGACAAACCTCCGCATCATATTCGCCATTCTCTTGGCCTATGGAATGCGCTTCAACCTAGAAAAATGCTTCTTTGGCATCACCGCCAGCAAATTTCTGGGCTAGATCGTCAGTGAACGGGGCATCGAGGCCAACTCTGACAAGGTACAGGCCATCCTCAACATGACAATCTTGGAATACAAGGTGCACTTTCAGAGCCTACAGGGAAAGCTAACCGCCCTCTCTCGGTTCATCTCCAGACTCACTGACAAATGCCTCCCATTTTTCAAAGTTCTAAAGAGGACCTACAAAAAAGAGGTTGAGTGGACCCCAGACTGTGAGGCGCATTCCAGGGCTTAAAAGAATACTTAGCGGCAGTCCCACTTCTATCCATTCCTATACAAGGTGAGGTACTGTACATTTACCTAGCGGCATCCCAGTCTGCGGTAAGCTGCACCATTGTTCGGCGGGAGGGCCAGGAAGAGCTCCCAGTGTTCTACTCCGGTAGAGGCATGAACGGGGTGGAAACAAGATATACCCCCCTGGAGCAGCTAGCCCTCGCACTCATTGTCGCCGCTAGACGCATCCGCCAGTATTTTTAGGTCCACACAATTCATGTCTTAGCAAATCAACCGTTGCGGCAGGTAATGCACCCTGAGCACTCCGGGGGCCTAAGCAAGTGGGCCATCGAGCTCAGTGAGTTCGATATTGAATACAAGCCAAGGACCACCATGAAGGGTCAGGCGGTGGCAGATTTCATCACTGAACTCACCGAGCGTCAGGATGAAACCAATCCAAGAGAAGATGCCGGGACAGAAATGGTCACGGTAGAAGAACCAACCCCACAGCAGTCAGACTGGAACCTCTATGTGGACGGATCTGCTTGCGCCAAAGCCTGCGGCTCGTGAGTCATCTGAACAGGACCAGGGAGACTAAAAGTGGAATACGCGTTAAAATTCAATTTCACAGCCTTAAACGACATGGTGGAGTATGAAGAGCTCATTGCAGGCCTACTCCTTACCATCGACCCCGGGGCTGATAGCGTCAACATATTCAGCGGCTCCCAACTAGTCGTTAACCAGGTCAACAATAGCTTCCAGGCTAAAGACCAGCAGTTAGCAGCATACTTGGGGTACGTCAAGACGCTTCTCAAAAAATTCAAATTTCACACCATCACACAGATCCCTAAGGAAAAGAACGCCAAAGCTGATTCACTAGCAAGACTAGCAACCGCCCAGACTCACCAAAGTCCAGCGGACACAAAGGTTGAGTGCTTTGACAAGCCAAGCATCACAAAAACCCTGGCGGAAATTTTCAACATTGAGGTCAATCCCAGCTGGATAGATGAAATCTTCGAATACAAGCGCAATGGAGCACTGCCCACCGACAGGGTCGAGGCAAGGAAGCTTAAGCGGAGAGCAACCCGCTGCAACATCTAGAATGGCAAGCTGTATCGCCAGAGATTCACCCATCCTAACCTCCGGTATCTCAACCCAGAGGAGGGAAAGATTGTTCTAGAAATGATACACGCAGGAGAATGTGGAAACCACTCCGGCACCATATCATTGGCAAACCGCACAATGCAACAGGGCTACTTCTGGCCCACTTTAGGTGACAACGCCAAGAAGGTTTCTAGATCTTTCCACAAATGCCAGTAGTACGCTGACCTCCCCCATGCATCGGCGGAACCTTTGTCAATCATCATTGGTCCATGGATTCACTCTATGTGGGGCCTAGACTTGCCCGGCAAATTTCCAACCACCAGGGGTCAAGTCAAGTACATCATTGTCGCCATAAACTACAACAGTAAGTGGATCGAGGCAGAACACTAACGGCAAAAACTACCGCCAAGGTAACCCACTTCCTCTGGAAGAACATATACTACCGCTACGGCATCCCCCACACCATCATCACAGACAATGGCACACAGTTCAACAACCAAGACCTCATATCTTTCACCGCTAACCTGGGCATCAAGATGAGCTTTGCATCTGTTGCTCACCCCCAATCCAACGGCCAAGTCGAAGCAGCAATTTTAAAACAAGATAATCAAGAAGCTGATGAAAAAGAAACTCGACAACGCCAAGGGTTTATTGGCGGAGAAACTCCCGGAAGTTCTGTGGGCCATCATGGCTACCCCAACTTCCGCAACTGGTGAAAAATCATTCTGTATGATGTACGGTACTGAGGTCGTCCTACCCATTGAGGTCACCCAGCCTACCGCTAGGGTCGAGGGCTACTGCCCCGAGACCAACGGCGAGGGCATCAGCCTCGACAAGAACCTCCTCGAGGAGAAACGACATAAGGCCCATTTGCACAACTTGCAAAACAAGTAGCAGGTATCACGTTTCTACAATGCCAGAGTCAAAGCTCGGAACCTCCAACTGGGGGGCTGGGTAATGAAGGAAGTCATTCCACCGCCAACGATACTCCTCCCAACTTGGGAAGGACCATACAAAATTGTGGAAGTCGTTAGCCCCGGCACCTTCTACCTAATGGACAAGGATGGCGTCATAACGACCCACCCTTGGAATACCGAACATCTTCGGTATTATTACAAATAGTCATGCCGCCACCCAAGAGCATCTTGACTTAGCTTAATTTTTGTTCTATGTTTAGCTAAGGGAAGCTACCTAACGGCTACAACCCCGCTTTTGTAAACGCTGATCTGTCAGCTATCAATGAAACGAGGAATTATTCAAACTATTATCACCAAGTCTTAGCATAAGAATTAACTGGCAACGCCAACAATATTCGGCGGACCACATCCGCTTCATCGTGTACTCGGAACAATTTTAATTCCTTTAATGTTTCGTTGATCGACAAAAGCCTAAGTCAAAACTCTAGCAGTATGCCAACATGCAAGAAATACAATCATTACAAACAATCTCACACTTAGAAAATTTCAACGAAACAACGTTTCGTATATTTAGGGTCGGGACTCCCCCGCCCAAATATATTGTCAAAAGAACAAAAAGCCTCAGTGGCACTTAAAAAAAAAAAAGGGAACAAAGCCTCAGCGGCACTACAAAACGCTATGGAGCAGTATTCCTTAATTCTCAGGGGCAGCGACGACATTATCACCCTCCGGCGGTGGTTGTTGCCCAGCCAGACGGCTCGTCTGGTCAGATCCATGAGCGGTAGGGCTCGGAGTCACCATAGTGCCATCCGCGCAGGTGTGGGCGGCCATGAAGTTTGACGGCCTAGCAGACTGAGACGCCTTGACTCAATCAATGGCACCCTTCTGATTCAACAGTTCCATGTTGGCGGTGGCGCCAACTTTCGCTGCCTCCTTCATTGCATGCTTGTACTCTGCAGACTGCTTGAAAGCCTCCACGACGGCAGACTCCATGCGGCTCCTCTCCTCTTCCCGCTGGGCAACCTCGCCCTCCAACCGCTTCACCTCCACGGATTTGGAGGCGGAATCCCACTGAAGGATCTCAATTTTCTTGACCTTTGTCGCCAGTTGATCCTTCAAGAGAGCTATGTCTTGCTCTAGCTGGGACACACGGTCTTTTAGATCGAGGTCCCTCTCGATGGCGACATTCAGCTTTCCACGAGTATCCGAAGCATCACACTCCAGTTTAGTTAAACGCTGCTGAATGTCTGCCAGCTTGTCTTGGGCATCCTGCAGCTCCCTCTAAAGGCTTGTGACCTCTTCCCTCAGTTGCCGCTCAACCCGGGGCTGGCTCGACGCCGCTAGGAACATCTCATGTAGCCCAACAGACAAGTGCCAGAAGGCCGAACTGTATGGCGATTGATCAATGGAAGTTGAGCGCACAATCCCCTTCAGTCCGCCGAACCCTAACCGCTAGCAAAGGTGGAAGAGGAACTCTCGCTCGGGGTCGGTTAGGAACTAGGCATATGCCGCAAACTAGTCCAGATCGCTCGTCTGCACCTCCCTGCTGGAGGCCGTAGTCACCTTGGACGGAGCCTGCTTTGCCTTCTTCTACTGGATGGCCCCGATAGTCTCCGCATCACCTCGTTCCTCTTCTTCATCGGCGTCATTCTGTCGCCGCTTCCTCTGTAGGGCCACCCGTGTAGCACCTGCGGCGACATGCCTCAAGATCACCTGCGGCTCTATCACAGCAGCAGTAACGGCTTCCCTCTCCGCCACCTCTATGTCCCCCTGGGGCCCATGACGGTTGGCGGGCACTCTCTTCCTCACCTTCTCGACAACGGCCTGTACCCTGCTCCCCCCAGCAGATCGGCGCCAGTTCCCACCTGAACCATGGGCAAACTATCGGCGCCGAGATGAGAATGGTGCTGCATTGGTAGCACCACAGGAGTCTCAGACTGGCTCACCGCCAGCGTCTGAGGTTCAACGACGGTTTTCTAAGCTGCCAGCCCAGAAGCATACATACCCTCCAAAAAATTGTTCATCTCCGCGCGATCCATAGATTTGACAAAGGCATCGCGGCTTGCTTTATTACCCGGCGGAGAATCTATACAAAAACAACGGGTTAGCCTGATACAAACTAAGCTAGGGCATAGATCAGCGGGGGTTACTTACCAAGGGCGCATGTCAGCTATTGATCGACCAGCAGCTCCTACCCGGTAAGTAGGCGGAGATCTAGCAAGTTGCGATTCTGCCAGCAGCCTCTAATCCTTGCCACGCGACACTCTTCCTCGCGCGTCAAGTTGAAACGCAGGCCCGCTACAAAAACAATGAAATAAAGGTGAGAACAAGGTACAATGGCATCTTATACAAGCAAGGCTAGCAACTAGATTTAGCGGAACCTAGCGACAACCTCGGATAGGTTGGAACTCCGACTTAATCCTGAATGTCGGCTCCCCAACATTCTCCTCCGCTTGATATTCCCATCCAGTGGTAGCAACGCAGAAGGTCCCTTGCCAAGGAGACATGGAATCCTTCAAATTCTCGATTAGCTTAGGCGCCCCAGGTGGCGGCTCAAGTTCACCTTCCCGCTGCAGTCTTGGCGCTTCACATATACCAACTCGTAGAAATGTAGCACCTCCTCCACGGTTGGACCCTCGCAATCGGATAAGCGCCATAACAAGTTAAGCGCCACGAGCAACCGCCACATGTTAGGGCATACTTGCCCAAAGGCGATACCAAACTCGCAAACTAAAATTTGCAGATTTGGCAGAAGGGGAAACGTCACCCCTGGCCGAAGATTGCCTCGTGCACGGCAGCGTACCCCGCTGGCAGAATGGGGGCCTTCTCATCAGCGGTTGGCTGACGCAACTTACCACTCCAGGCAGGCGAAACATCCGCTTCAGACGGTTAAAGGCGACCACAGTCATCGGCCCTCCCGCCTCATCAACTGCGGTGCCATCACCTAGAACCCAAGCGGACTCTATCTCTCCACCGCCACCCCCCCTCCCCCGGTCAGTGGAACCGCTAGCGGTGCTATTGCTTGCTAACCACTCTTCACTCCTATTACAGGCGGCAGCTTCCTCCCCCGCCCTAGAGCTCTCTGCATGCCCGGCACGACCCATTGCTACCTCCCAAGGTATTGTCTGTAGCATCTCGATATCTAGCGGTTCGGACAGTGAGGTTCATGCATGGGTAGAAGGACGCAACGAGTCAATAAATACCCTATCTGCCACGCTGAACGACACGTCAGATCCTGAGTCCTCACTGCTCGAGACCTTTACGACGCTAGCCATCACAAAACCTAAAACCCAAACCAGTCAGTTCACACAAGATCTAAACTATCCCTGCGTCAATTTTCATCCAAGAGCATCAAGAACACCCATATACCTAGAAATTCCAGAAAGTGCCAAAACAAGAACATAACGCATCCACACTCAAACCCAGATTCGACCATCTAGCAAGGCAAGAAACCTCAACCCTCTGTCAAACCCCTAAAATCCATCCCCAAACACAATTCTAGACCCTTATGTACACCAGGGAATGGCAGAAACCACTTCGAAACCACAAAACCAGAAATTGACAGAAACAACAAAAAATCCAATGAAACAGGGACGAGGGTTAGGCTACAAACCTCAGAGATGGAAACTCTGGTGTGCTCGAAGGTGCTCGTCTTCGCTTCAAGAGGTTTTCGTCCCCCACGGATCGATAACTTCATGGAGTCGCAGAATCTTCTTCTCGGATCTCAGAGCGAAGCTTGAAGACGACGACACTAGTTCAAGACGCAAAGTGTTGAACCACTCGGTTTCCCTCTCTTTTATGTCAACATCAAACAAATCTAGGCCGTCCGCTATAAAACGACATCGCACGACAGCCGTACACATGCCGCACGATCACACTTACTCACACTTACAAAATCCATAATTACTAGCATTAATGGCGAGGATGCGGGCATGCTGAGGTGACGTTATCCCACACGCTAACCCAATGAAGGATGACCACGTGTCGAGTGTCACCAAACGAAGCGTCCATCCGAAGTAACCTTCCACAAAGCAGGTATACCAACCGTCAAGTGAGAGTCTCTGCTAAGCACAACACCGCTAGCGGAACTTCTCCCATCTCTTCTTGCAAGCGAGAGTCTCCGCTAAATGCAACACCGGTAGCGGAACTTCTCCCTTCTCTTCTTGCAAGCGAGAGTCTCCGCTAAGTGCAACACCGCTAGCGGAACTTCTCCCTTCTCTTCTTGCAAGCGAGAGTCTCCGCTAAGCGCAACACCTCTAGAGGAACTTCTCCCTTCTCTTCTTGCAAGAGATAATCTCCGCTAAGCGCAACACCGCTAGCGAAATTTCTCCCTTCTCTTCTTGCAAGCGAGAGTCTCCGCTAAGCGCAACACCGCTAGCAGAACTTTTCCCTTCTCTTCTTGCAAGCGAGAGTCTTCGCTAAGCGCAACACTGCTAGCGAAATTTCTCCCTTCTGTTCTTGCAAGCGAGAGTCTCCGCTAAGCGCAACACCGCTAGTGGAACTTCTCCCTTTTCTGCTTGCAAGTGAGAGTCTCCGCTAAACGCAACACCGCTAGCGGAACTTCTCCCTTCTCTTCTTGCAAGCGAGAGTCTCCGCTAGGCTCAACTCCGCTATTAGAACTTTTCCTTACCGCAAGCAAGACAGTCCGCTGAAAGGCAACTAGCAAGGTCCCTATGATAATTCTTACCTCTTACTATCAGCGGAGGGACTTCCGCCAACCGCAATTCCTGAGGTGATGCCTCATTTTGAAAGCGACCGCCATGCGGCGTTACAGTCAAACCTATGACGACCGCCACGTGGAGTCGCAGAAGCTACGTCCCTACGGGACAGGGGGACTGGTCACCAATACGACAGCCTTGATCAGGCATGTTGACCCCTGCCACTCGGCTATCAAAGATTGGGCTCGCTACCCAACACCCTCTGCTTCACACAGCTCCCCTCAACAAATAATATACAGACCAAACGGAGGTCTATCTTAGCTGGGGAGTGGGGGACTCCCTAGGGGGCCTAGCAGGGTCCCACCCAAAAGGGTATAAAGCGTTTGCTCAGTAAGTCCATGGTTGACAACGCACTGACGCTAATTATGCTCTTGCAAGTCTAGCAGAAGTAACGCTTCAAACCACTAGGCAACTCCCCAACCAAGATTGCCCTCCTTGACTGGGGACTTGGGGGACTTGTACTTACATGAGCATTTGCCAAGCATAATTAGCTAGAATGAGTCACGCCTATGCTACCGCCACCGGTACCAACTACCACCAATTGTGTGACCTACGAAAACACAGCCAAGCAGGCTACCGCCTGAGCCCCGGCTCACCCCCAAATCACAACTGACGCGCCGCCACGCGCTGCATCAAGATATCATCAGAAGCTCTAGAAGCTGGGAACTGAAGCATATCAGTCCCACATCGAAAACAATGAAGAGGTCAGCCTCTTCCCAACCTATAAAAGGTTCTCTCCTCTCTCCTCGTTAATTACTCATTTACTACTTACCTAATGTTACGTTGTCAACACAAATACATTGACTAACTTAGGCATCAGAGAAGAAAAGACCGTCCAGTGCGGTCTCCCTTTGACGCCTCTTTGTATTTTACTTGACAGATGGCAGGAGTCTCGACCATATCACAAGTAGCAGTCCTCCTATCGGATCAACGTTAACCAAAGTACAGCTACCGCTGAACTTTAGACATTAACACCCTTGTAGCCCTTTAAAGTCAGAGCCACCCTAGTGGGAAGAAGATTGTGAGCTGCTCGCCAACCAAAAATAGCCACCCTTGTTTGGAACCTTAGCTTTCCACAGAGCCTCCATAGTGGGGCATAAGGGTTCCCTATTGATGAAGAAGCAAAGATATTACCAATGGCAAAATCCGGGGCAACTGTGTACGCTGACTTAACCGAGAAGAAACCTCTCTTGTCGAGCTTCCATGTAACCCTGTCAGATACAAAGCGTCTACTGAAGGGAATAAAAAAACACTTGTAGCTACATCATTGTCAAAACAAGCATACACTACAATAGTGTCCCAAGACCAAGAACTCGTATCCAACAAGTCTCAAATTATCTCAAACACAGTATCAAGCGGTCTAGCTAGTGAGTAAGCTGCAACATTTGGAATCCACTCATCATCCCAAATCTTCACAGAAGAACCATTACCAATTCTCCAAAATAAGCTAGCTTGGAGTATTGGTCTAGCCCCCATTATGCTACGCCAAGAATAAGAAGGCCTATCCCCCATATCAGCGGTAAGGAAAGACCGATTAGGATAGTAGATGGCTTTGAAAAACTGAGCTACAAGTGAATCAAGATGAGATAAAAGTCGCCACCCTTATTTTGACAGCATGGCTAGATTATGGGCAAACAGATGTTTAAAACCCAAACCACCCTGTTCCTCGGGAAGACACATTATTTCCTAAGACCTCCAATGTATCTTCTTTTTTTCATCAGTGCTTCCACAAATGAATTGAGAGCAGAGCTTCTGAAGATCATCACAAAGAGATTTGGGAAGCAAATAACAATTCATAACATAATTAGGTAAAGCCTGAGCAACAACTTTAATGAGAAGTTCTTTACCTCCTGCACTTAGAATTTTTGATCTCCAACTAATCAGTTTCTTAGTGAGCTGCTCCGTCAAATAAGCAAAAAATGGTTGTTTTGTTATGTCTAACATGGATAGGAAGTCCCAAGTACAGACCATGCTCCTTAACACATTTGACACCAAGAACTGCGGCTAATTGATTCCTAGTATGCAATCCCACATTACCACTGAAAACCACGCTAGATTTATCCAGATTGATCTTTTGACCCGAAGCCCTAGCATAGATAGAAAGAATATTCTTATAGGCTTGACATTCTCGAACTAAAGCTTCCCCAAACAGAAAGCTGTCATTTGCAAACAACAGATGATGTATAGTTAGAGCAGAAGGTGACATAGTAAGGCCTCTGATGCTCCTATTCTGGACAGGAGAAGAAATCAAAGCAGAGAGACCCTCAACACAGAGGATAAAGAGGTAAGGGGATAAAGGATCCCCTTGACTAATACCCCTTGTTGGCAATATAAAACCAGTAGGAGAGCCATTAATTAGAATGGAGTAGCTTACAGACTTAACAGTTGCCAAGATCACATCCACCCATGTTCTACAGAACCCAAGCTTCACAAGAATAGCCTCAAAGTAATTCCACTCAAGCCTGTCATATGCCTTAGAGATATCCAACTTCAATGAGAAAAAGTCGTCTACCTGTCATCGAAGTTTCTTCATAAAATGTTCTACCTCAGTAGCCACTAGGGTATTGTCGGAGATAAGTCGTCCTGGGACAAAAGCACTTTGTTGAGGAGAAATTATGTCAGGGAGTATCCTTTTCAACCTGTTAGCCAAAACCTTAGAGCCTATCTTATAGACCACATTGCATAAAGCAATGGGCCTTAAATCTGAAGCTAACTTTGGCTCTTTTATTTTCGAAATCAGAGTCAAATGGGTAAAGTTTGATTCTTGAGAAATATGTCATGTACTGAGCACCTCTCGTACTGCCCTGCACACATCTAGCTCTACAACATTCCAAAACTTCTTAAAGAAACAAGGAGACATACCATCCGGTCTCGGAGATTTTGAGGGATGCATTTGAAATAAGGCACGTTTGATTTCTTCATCAGAGTAGGGAGTCAAGAGCTCATCATTCATACTATCCGTAACTCGAGGTTGTATACAATCAAGTATTATTTATGTAGCCAAAGGATCAGATTGTTCAGACTGAAAAATAGATTTATAATACCGGATTAAAATATTAGCCACTCCATCCGATTCACTAATCCACTGTCCATCCTCAGACATCAAACCCTTCACACGGTTACAACTTCTTCTATTCGACGCTCTCCTATGAAATAAGGCTGTATTGCGATCTCCCTCTCGGAGCCATTGAACTTTAGAGCGCTGCCTCCAATAAGTCTCATTCATGGAAAGCAGCTCATTTAGTCTAAACTGCAACGCTTTTTGCTTAGCAAAATGTGAATCCTGATGGTCTTTCATCATCAAATCATTCAACTTACCTTGAATTAGTCGCATCTCAACCTGCCTTTGTTGGAACACTCCTTCATTCCAACTCAGAAATAGGTTTCCCGTGTGTTTAATCTTTCTGCTGACCTGAAGCATGGAATCCCCAGTAGATGGCAACATCCAACCTTGTTGCACAATATTACCACAGTCCGAATGGTGTAACCACATATCTTCAAAGCAAAAACATCTGGGAGCACGACGAAATGAAGGTAACTCAGGATTAACCTCGATAAGTAGTGGACAGTGATCGGACCTGCTTAGAGGTAGAGTGATAACGCGGGAGAAAGGGTACATCTCCCTCCAAAGTACATTATGACAAGCTCTGTCAAGTCTTTCCTTTGTAAATTGATTGGCCCAGGTAAAACAAGAACCAACAAAACCCATGTCCATCAGTTCACAATCAACCAGGGCTTGACGAAACCTCTTCATCTTGGCTACGCACCTCGTCGGACCACCAGACTTGTCAGCCAGACACAAGATTTCATTAAAATCACCAGTGACTAACCAAGGAAGATTGAT
>LYNE01010339.1:0-14845 GCA_001662545.1 Rosa x damascena | reverse complement strand
TACATTCAAAGGCTGAAAATAATAGTCACTTATCTTCAAACAATTTTACTCCAACGAAAATTTATAAATTTTGCAATGAGAATAGTAGTTGACGAGATTGCAACTATGAACCCATCGAGCTGTCTTGAAATGACTTGTACCATTAAACAAGGCAGCTCAGGCAACTCGCAGCTTTAGTAGCCCAAGCAGTGGCCGCTCAATTAAGCTGCTCGTGTAGCTCAAGCAGAACAAGAAGCTTGTGTATCATGCTCAGCTTGCACAGGTCAGGCAGCCCCAGCTGTTGGAGCAGATCCAGCAGCAGGAGCAGCCTAGAGATGGAAATGTGGGGCTGCTCTATCTTCTGTCCAGTTATGAACGGATGCCGTATGTAATTGGCGGACTAGGAATATGAGAACTTGATTAGAAATAAGAGTACATCTGCCACTTTGGAGTGGAAGCAGACGATGTGCAAGATAAATTCTTGATACTTCAGGGAAAACTTAATCAAGTTGAATCACCTGAAGCAACTCGAAAGCAGCTGGCCTCAAACTTGGTTTCCTGCCATGCATGGGACCAAAACATACATTAATTCAAAACAAACAATCAAATTAAAGAGCCGTATCACTCTTAACCAAAATTTTGAACATCAAATGACTACCCCATGTGATCCAGTTAAATGGAATAGATCAATCCAACATATATTAGAGATTCTAACTTCAAGTTAAAATGATTGAAAGACAACAAGATTAGAATACCTTTGCAGGCAGCGTAGTAAAAAATCTTTCCAGAGGATAGATTCTTCGGGATCAGTGGATGAGAATTGTTTGTTGCCATATGAAACAGAGCAGCGACCTAAATAAACATGCCATTAGTAGAACATACAGGCGATAATATTTTCTTCAAAAAAAGTTTACGGAAATTGGAAGAATGATTACCCCTGCTCTGAATTTTTCACTCCAGGGACGCTTTCCTGTGGCCATCTCAATGACGGTACATCCAACACTCCATATATCAGAAGAGCTGAAGAACCATTCTCAGAAGCCAGTTTCTTTGGCTAAGCAAGAATAAACAATCAAATAGATCGCCAATAATTGTTATAATCACTATTTACCAAGGACGGCCAGAAATCCAGACGTCTAGATTTTGTTTACAAGGCGGTAATTGTTTGCACCTGTTTTTTGCACGTCGACCTACTAAGCTTTCGCTGTTGGATGAGAGAGAATTTTGGCTGAGATTAAGTAAGGGCCAAGAATAAAGTCACTCGATCATTCGGCAGAGAATGAAATTAATTGGCCATTCAGCTGAGATGAGGAAATTAGTCAAATAAGCATTAGGTCGACCGAGAATATAGAATTTAGGTCATACGGCCGAAATGAAGGTGTTGACCGAAATCAGAGTTTCTCGGTCACTCGATCGAGATTATAGTTTTGAGTCGTATGACTGGGCGTTGTTCGGTCACTCGACCGAGATTAGAGTTTTGAGTCTGAGATAAAGACATCGTTCAATCACTCGGCCGAGGTTTGAGATTTTGGGTTGAACAACCCAAAAGATGATGAAAGTGGATCACACAGTTACATGGTTGGAAAATCCAAGTTCAAATGAGTGACTACGCAGATGGGCCGAGAAAGAGCTTAGATATGCTCGGCCAAGCCCAACTGACAAACATCTGCTGAGGAGTCCGTTCAAGGAAGGAATCCTCACAAGGAAAGAGTTCAAATCAATTAAGGATTTCAATTGTGAAGATTCCAGATATCAGTCGAATCATAACATTTATGGATGAATCAACCCAAAAAAAGAAGATGAATCCTACTTGAATTCCACGTCTTAGAGAGCAAGTTAGCCTAGGTTTTGATCTGTATATATAGGAGCTTTAAACTCATTGTAAAGGGTCTGGCACCACACAAACAAATCAATATACAACTTTTACTCACAAACTTTTCTCTTGCTACCTCATAGGTACTTTGCCTTCGATTCAACTTTTACAACTTGTTTTCATTTCTAGTTTCTTATTTTTCAATTCAGTACTGTACATTCAAGCACTTTACTTTCTTGTTCATTTATTTTATATGCACTTTAATTATCGCACTTAGGATTAGTTCGTAACATAGATTTTTCGTCCGTTGATCTCTTTCGGCCAGTCCGGATAGGGTCAATGCGATTCGCTGTTCACACACATATCATCTCACAAAGCTTTGACAACCGAGTCCATTTCACCTTCGTCTTCACCGTGATTTGTGAGTACCTTCACCTGATAGATCTCTCGCTTGTCACCCGAACCTTTGAGTTTACCCAAGAAATGAACGTGATAGAAGATCCCGGTCAGGATTGACGCCTAACAGAAGTCCTTGCAACAGAGGCATTAGAACCTAGCAGCCGAGAGGGTTCCTTCCTCGGCCTACAATCACTTGTAAGTAGTCAGATACAAGCGCAAGTCGTATCTAAACCTCGCTCGGCCAATAGGCCGCGAGTGACACACCCGCGCAATTACAGAAGAACGATTCAACCACAAGTCGCTCGGCCTTCATTTCGACTGAGACAATTTTGAGGCAAACAGTAATATCATCCACTGTGACATCACATTATTTAAGAATGCTCATCACTGTTTCAGGTAGAATCTAGAACACTGATAAAAAATATTAGTGTACATAATATGTACATCTCCTAGATCTTCCAACATATAGGCGGGTACCCAAGAAGCAGTTGAATTACACAATTCAATTCTTCTCCAAATCAGAATTATTTTCAGTTGTCACTCTTAAAGAAAGATTGTTGTTTACCTATATACATTTTACTCAATTAATCAAGAACGTATCAGTGCTGCCCAAAAATAATACATATCTACATCATCATCGAATAGTTAGCACGCCTGCACTCAAGTAAATGATATAAGGGTAATGATTGATTGTACTTGCATGCCATGACCAGTCTGGTGAAAGACTTCAGGAGCCATCCAGTAAGATGTACCCTTCATAAGTTCATAGACTTTGCACCAGAAACAGTCGCCTACAATAATGCAGTAATTAATGCACGTCTCAATTAGATGAGATATGCATAATTGAACAAACCATGAATAAATAAATAATGTAAATCTACATCGAAAATGAAGGAAAAGAAATGTATGTGTCAGCTCAACGACCTGTCGGGATACACCAAAATCTGCAAGTTTAATGCACCCTTTGACATCAACAAGGATATTTGCTCCTTGAAAGTTCAACCAAATGTATATTTACCACTTTAAGGGAAAGCATTAGGAGCAGTTAACAAATCCAGCAGGTACCGCAAACTAGCTACCTTAATATCCCTGTGCATGATTCTGTTCTTGAGTAAATATTCAAGTCACAACTCACAACAACAACTGCTTGGTGTATATTATTGTTAGCTTCTAAAGTTTAGAAGTCTGATACTTACACACCTACAGATGCAAATGTAGTTGACATGAACTTACAGGGCAATATCTGAATTTCTCCTATAACTGTGCATGATTCTGTTATTGAGTAAATATTCTGGTCACAACAACAACTGCTTGGTGTATATTATTGTTAGCTTCTAAAGCTTAGAAGTCTGATACTTACACACCTACAGATGCAAATGTGGTTGACATGAACTTACAGGGCAATATCTGAATTTCTCCAAAAGTGATTTTATAGATCAACCAGAGACAAATTCCAACCGAATATACAAGCTTTCCTCCTCCCTAGCGGTACCCAAATACCTCTGAGAAACCAGAACATCGATCAGAAAACTGATGACAGATTTCAAGAACTGAAAAGATGCAACAAGGTCTACTCACCACGATGTTCTGATGAGACAGATTTTGTAAAAGCTTCAGTTCATCAAGCTGTTTGATGTGAGACTATTCATCACATTAAAATTGATAAGTAAATCAATACTAACTTATATCAGACATCAATTTTTAGGAAAACAAGCAATAATAAGATACCAAATATCATACTTGCCAAATCTTCAGAAATTTGCGGTTATCAGATTTTTATTTTTGGCAGAACAGTTATCAGTTTTCTAAAGCGTAGAAGATATAGTAAGCTTTGTGATCAATGTTAGTGATCGATAACATATAGCAGACATTCTACAGCAATAAACTTAGTTCAACATTCTCTCTATTGCAAAAGAGCCATGTCTCTGCAAGACTGTAGAATCTGACAGTGAGTTAATGTAGTCCTGATAAATTAACTAAGAGCAGATATTTCCAGCTGAACAGAGATGATGCAATAAAGGCCTTTGTAAGCTATAAATACTATAACCAATTGATCCCTAATTAATGAGAACAGGAATCTTTAGCCAGAATTCTCTCTTTTTGAATTTTTTTTTTTCTCTATGATTCAATCATATCTACCAAACAGTCCAGTTCTTGAATTTCTTCTTGTTATCATATATAGCGAAATCATCCCTATGGCTAGCTCTCCGTAATCCTATTTCCTTGCTCTCCGATCCTACACCTTTTAACAGAGATGACCGTGAGGAGAGTTGTGTTTCATTTCAGTAAAACATCTAGCCAGATGGCTTTCTACCATAGCTATTATGGTTAGAACACCTTTGTTTACGATTGTTGCTTCTCAAGGATGTAGCTATTATAATGATTAATGAACGGATGTGGTGCAATATTTTTTTCCTTTTTTCAATGCAGTGATGGAGATGGAGAAAAAAAAAAAAAAAAAAAAAAAAAAAAAAAAAAAAAAAAAAAAAAAAAAAAAAAAAAAAGGAACAAGCAGCCTTTTAGCTTTAATTCAAAAAAGGCCTAACCTATGTTAATTGTAGATTTCTAAGTTCTGGACCTTGTCTTGGCAAGTGTTAGAATATAGAATTTCAAAGTTCAGTAAATTAAACGGGCATTAGAAATTGAATCAAAACCTCAGCATCCTCTGTTTGATCAGAACCTCAGAGAGAACCAAGAAGCAGATAAAATATATATTTTTAATCCCAAACTGAGACTGAACTATCTAGGGGAACTGATGAAAGCGATTTGAAATTAAGTAATAGATAGAACTGATCAAATAAATACGAACTTGAGTAACCAGTTTGGCCATAGATCACAAGCACAGCATGGAAATGAACTAATATTGGAAGAACCTATCTGAAATCAACTCCTAAGAAAAACCCATACAAAACCAAGAAGAAGAAAGGTAGACTATATATTATATACTCAACCAACCAAAACCCAGAAAACATGAAACCAAAGAAAACAAAAACTCAAAATACCAAGTTAATCAAAGAAAAAAATAATTCACAAGCCAATTCAACCACAGCCCAGAAAAGAAATAATAAGCAACACACATGCACCAGAACGAGAACAAAACCTAGAAGGAATCAACAGCTGAAGGCACAAAAAGAAAACCTCAAAACCCATAATTGACAAAACCAATACAAGATTGCATCTCTTTCACAGCAATAGGTTCTCCTGTAGAAAGATTTGTGCCCTTGTAGCCACAACCAGAGGCACCCCAACGGCCCAATAACGATCAACCTGCCCTTGCTCCATCGAAATGATCGGGAGGTGTGGTTTCTTGGGATGGAAGTCATTTGTGATGGGGATTTTGAAAAGGCTTGAATGTCCGATGCGATAATTTATTGAAAATCACTAGTCTTGATGGAGCAGGCATTTCAGTGATAGGATCCAGACTAGGTCTAGCAACCCCGCCATTGAAAATCATAGCTTTTCATTACCTAGGTTTTCAGGCTACAATTTACAAATAACAAAACCACGTGAGCCAATAAATAAAGATTCAAAAATTTCACTTTTTTTCCTATTGGGTACAAGACTTGGTTACTTTAATTATATGGTCAAGAAGAGAAATGACGAGATTACATAGAAACCTCGTCTGCTTCACTTGGGGTGCAATAATTTTTAGTTCACCTTGGGAATGTATCCTGCAGTTGTTGATTAACTTCTTGAGGAAGCCTCTTTTCATAATTTGCTCTGCTAGGGTTTTCTAAAACCTCTTACTTGGGGTCCTATGACGGCAGCGTCGCTGATCGTGGAACTCTCCTTCGTCTCGATGCCGTAGTGAGTGGCCGCGATGTGGTGGCAGATCAAGGCTGGATTGACCTGGTTGTCACGAAGATTGCTGCTTACGGCGGCAGTGGTGGTAGGTAGGAGACAGCACAGTCTTGGGCCTCACAGGACTGTAGGGCTTGGATCTTTTGGGCTCGGATGATTTTTAAGTCTTTACTTTTTAGTTTAGAGTTGGGCCTCCATCCTTTTTCACGAAGGGATGGTGAGCTTACCATTTTTTTTTTCTTTTTTTGAGAGAGGGATGGTGGGCTTACTTGAGCTGAAAGGATCACAAAAAAAAAAGATCATGTTGTCTGCTTTATTCTTCTTTGAGGAATTTATCTTTTTTTTTTGTTTTGGGCTTTTGGGCTTCATTTGATTCTTTGTGAGTATGCTATGAGATTTCTAGTTTTGTTTAGAACTTTAGAAGTGGCTTTAGAGTAATTTTTATGAAATAGTTATTTTTGTCGACCCCATAGAGATAGACCGTTTTTGTATTGTTTGCTGAATTGTATAGTGGATCACATTTTCAACTAAAAAAAAATATAAACATAATCTGCAATGTTTCCCTTCATTTTTTTCTTTTGTCCTTTAATGTGCCTTGTCATCAATCAACATAAAAACAATAGTAAAAAATGTCACTTCATAAATTGATCATACATACATATATTTGTTCTGGATTAAATACATAACTAGAATTCTAACAAAAACTTACTTTTTTTTTAAAATCTTTTTATAAATATATATATATTTTTTTTGAGTAAAATGATATCACCCCTTTATTGAAAACTAAAAGTATTACATTATAATGGAATCAGTTGCAAGTGCAGCCATAAGAAAGCTAGGAGGAGAAAAGAAAATGCTTGCTTGCTGAAGAGTTGTTGCATGAGCTGCCAGCCTATGCGCCACCTGATTGGCCTCTCTCTTAGTATGAATGATCTTCATATTTAGAGAATTGGAAAACAGCTCTATAATATCCTCAAAACTCTACCTATAACAGAAGAGTTTGCCACACTTGACAGAGAAACTTGTTGCTGAACAACCTGAGAATCTGTCTCAATAATAACCGGGTTCAAATTATGCTCCAGGACAAACTTGACTACTTCCAAGTATGCTAATGCTTCTGCATGTTCAGCCGAGAATAGATGACAAAGAGGTCGTACACCACCTGCAATCACCACCCCCTGATTATCTCGGATAATGAATCCGAAACCGCCCAGCTTCGTGCCGGCATGAAACGAGCCATCGATATTGACCTTCAAAACCCCTATGGAATGACACCTCCATCGAGCTGCATTAACCCAAGTTCCCATTTTCCTAGTTTGGACATTGTGACGGCGGTACTCAGCAAGGCTTGTACTCATACGAATCACCACATCATTTGCTTCGGTACTCTTTTGCTCCCAGACCCTCTTGTTCCTTTCCTTCAAGATATTCCAGAGTAGAACAAGTAGCTCCTCAAATGAATGTTTCGAAAGCTACCCAGCACAATGATTGAGCCATTCAACCACCGTAGCACTATCAGTTTGTGCATCAAAATAGACATGACGCACATCTCTATGTGAATTAAGTACCTGCCAAGGAGCAGTTCCGACTCAGATGTAGTGTTGTCTCCAATTCACCAGCACATAGAACACAATCTTGAGCCTCCAATATAACCTGTTTCGAAGCCAAACGCTCCAAAGATGGAAGAATATCATTACAAATCCTCCAAATATGCATTTTTGCCTAGGTGGGAATATTACACTTCCAAATCTGCTTCCAAAACTTGGTCGTGACTGCCACCGTACTAGGTCTATGTGATGAAGACTGCAAGAAAGCCAATCTATAGGCTGATTTTACCGAGAATTTTCCATCTCCTTCTAACCTCCAAGCACACCTGTCCTCAGCTCTTCTAAAGCTTAAAGGAATACATAAGATAGCCTCTGCTGTATTGGCGGAAAATAAATTCCGAATTTTCCTTTCATCCCAAGAATGCTCTGTAAGAAAAAGATCACTAACCTTGAGTGTAATGTCCCCACTGTTAGCTTGCAGTTCCGGTTTAAAAGATGGAAGTCCTGGTATCCAAGGATCACACCAAGCTTTCACCCTCTCACCATTACCAATTTGCCAATAGAAACCATCAGCAATTAATTCCCTTGTAGACAATATGCTTCTCCAAGAGTAAGAAGGAGACGCATGCATCCCTGCAGTCCAAAACGAACCTGAAGGGAATTTTACAAATACAACTTAACATATTCTAAACGGAATCTGTCTCACTCAAAATTATTAGGACCAACATCCAAATCAGTGTCATTGGGAATGCTTTGTCAACATTAATCATGTTGTTTTTTCAAAGTAAACCTATTAATTTTGGGGAAAAAAATGAATTGAGTTTTCAGTTATATTTTGGTCAAATAAAAGACTTTAGCGTAGGAGCTTTCTAGAAACTGATTAGGACATCCACAAGAAAGGTCAAAAAGAAGCCTTTGGCTGGCACTAGTGAGCTACTTAGTTTTCGGGGCGGACGATGTAATCGAAAAGATCTCTGGATTGATCAGAGGATCGGTTTCAGTACCCGCGAGATTATTAACAGTACCTTTTTTGGAGAATGTTAATAAATTCCAAAATCCATTTCGTCGTCCCATTTCGAGTCGATAATTCCATAACTCCATCATCCCTCGCCCGTTGACTTGGTTCATATAATTTTAGTTTTCTCCAATATCTTTCTTTAATTAGCTATGTCATGTACATACACATTTTCAAATGATAGATCCTCTTTCAATAAATTTATTGTTCATTGTCATATTTAAAGTATGCAATTTTAAGGTAAAGTTCATGCTAAAGGAAACTGATTTAGTGTTCATAGAAAACTAATTCTTTGTCACATGTTCAGTAATGTAATCTCCAGTCATTTGTATTCCAATGTTTTGAATTCTTTCACTTAAAATGAAGGCCTTTAAATTAGGGTTAGGATAGACAGGAAATTCGATGTCTATAACCAAAAGTTTATAACAATGAATATTGCATGAAATACCACAGCTCAACGAGCTCATAAATCAAAGGGAAAATGATCATTTACCAAATTTTAGCTTAAAAATTGCCCACTTACCCAAACACTTTAAGAGATTGCCCACTTACCCAAACACTCTAAAAGATTATTTCCCTAATACCAAATTAAGTATTTTTTAATTCATTTTTATTTATTTTTGGGACAATTTTGCCCTCTCCTTCTTTGTCACTTAGAGAAAGAAGTCATTGGAGACCGGAGTCAAGGTGGCGGACTCCGGCGACTGGTGACCCTTCTCCGGCGACCGGTGACCGGAATCCGGCAACCGATGATCGGAAGGCAAGCTACGGAATCAGGAATCCGGCTACCGGACTGGTGACCGGATTCCGGCGTCTGAATTTATTGCTCCCTAATAATACCCAGTAACCATATTATTGCCCCCCAGTAATCATATTATTAACCCCCAATACTCATATTATTGCCTCCCAATAATCATATTATTGCCTCCAATAATCATATTATTGCCCTCCAGTGCATTACATAAACTCCCAAAACCAAAATGAATACACTACAGGCACAATTGATCAATTTATATGCATATTATTGCCCCCCAATACTCATATTATTGCCTCCCAATAATCATATTATTGCCCCGCAATAGACATGTATAACTACTCAATAAAACTTTTTTTTTCATTCTTCTTTCTTCTTTCCTTATAAGCCTTCTGCAAAATTTACCAAAAAACAAAAAATAGGGCCACCCAGAAAAAACCAAGCAGTGGAAGTTATTATTACAGACTCATAAAGCAACAAGAGGGTCGGAGGCAAAGAGGTCGCCGATGTCTTGGAAATAGTTGCAGGTTGTGGTGGCGGAGGATCCGAACCCGAAATCCATAGCCGAATTGGCGAAGATGTTGCCGAAATTTTCGAAATCGCAGAAGCTCTCTTTGAAAACAACGACTCCGGTTGCAGCTCGGGACCGGAGATACAATCAAGTTGCGTTTTCCGTGATGATCAGTCGCCGGCAAGAGAGACAGAAGGAAATCGAAGATGTACCCGATTCTATTGGCGGTCGTCGACTCCTTCAGAAGGTCCATCCCGGCCTCGCCTAGCTTTTCAGCGACGAGGACCGTCGGCTTGGCGTCGAGCCTGGCCGCGGAGAGCACGACGAGGAGTTTCGACGCGGCGATGGCGAGAGCCAGTGTCGTGGGCGTCCTGCTGATGGGATGGAGGGAGGGAGGGAGGGAGGGAGAGAGATCCAGCGTTGTCTTGAGAGAGAGAGAGAGAGAGAGAGAGAGAGAGAGAGAGAGAGAGAGAGAGAGAGAGAGAGAGAGAGATTGATGAGTTTCAAATTAATCAACAGGGGCAAAACTGACAATAGATGTTAGATTGGGTAAATGAGGTTAAAAAACTCTTAGTGGAGTAAGTGGGTAATTTTTAAGCTGAAATTGGGTAAGTGGTCACAACCCCTCGATCATAATCGAGTCATTAGCTTAAGTCTGCCTTTATAGTTTCTTCTTTGACCAATCTTAATTAGCTTTTAAGCCATATTTCTAGATTAATCCAAAAAATTAGTGGGAAGTTAATTGGTAAACATAAATTATTGCTCATGGTTAATTATTTGAACCGAATTTTGTAAACCAGTTTTGATTATCTTGAATTCTTGACAAAATGGTTGGAGAACAGAAAACAAAGTGTAAACATTAGCAAAGAAAAAGTGAGAGCTCTTCCTCTCGGCGGTCATCGAGTTGAAACCGATCTAGGGTTTCATGCAAATCGATGGCGATTGTCCGTGGTCCGACACCGATCTAGCCCTAGCGAGGCTATTTTCTAAACGCCTTCATCAGTGCGTGGAGCGAGATTGATTCTGGATTTGAGTTGGCTGTTGTTCGTCGACGAGGGTAGCAGCACCTTTGTTTTCCGACGAGGGTAGAGCGCAGCGGTGTGGTCGTGTTGTTTGGCAGGGGATTTCTGATCGACTCGAGATCGCGAAAATTAGGACAGATTGGTGTTGATTTTCCGGTCTGATTTGTTGACCGTGTTGTGGTGGTGGACTGACCTTAGGGTCTCGGCCGGACGGCACAGAGGTAGCATCGTGGTCGAAGAGCAAAAGGCAGATCGGCGATTTCCCAATCAGATCCTTTGGTTTTCTTTTTTGGTGGGTTGTTGATTGGCGACGTGATGGTTTGGTGGAAAGGTCGGCCGCCCGAGGATCTGCTGTCAGCGGCGGCTATGAAGGCTAGGCAGCGTGAATGGGCTTCACTTCACTTAGCTCGGGTTTGGGCTTGGGCTGTTAAGCCTGGGCTCACTTTGAGCCAGCATATTTCCAAGAAAAGCGTGAAGACCAACTTGTTGCCGAGGTTGTTGGCTGCTAAAGAGCCTCAGCAAGTGCTAGTTCCGACCCCAAGGGGAAGGAAAAAGTACTTGCTTAGGTTTTCAAAGACATAGACATTCTGAACTCAAGCGTCTTAAAGTAGGAGTAATTTCTATAGCTTATCTAAGATGTTTCTAGTTGATATTTGTACCACAAAAGCGTGTTGGCAGATTAGACTAGATAAATGATTTTTCCTCAGAAAGCGAGATTGTTCTTGCTTAGCTTAGGCTTGTTGTTCAGCGAGCGTCCCTTTAGATTTTAATGAGTTTAGTTTGGCTTATATATGTTATCTGATTTTTCCATATTTTCTTATGTAAGTTCTGTTAGACTCTGGCCTGTTTTCATAACTTGATTACTAATGAAATCAATTCATATTAAAAAAAAAAATGGTTGGAGAACAGAAATATATATGGGTTGTAAAGCTAATAAAAGAGGGCCACGCCTCTTGCACTACCCGGCCCATATTTGCAAATGAGAAGCATACGTGTTACTACTTGGGTTCAGTATGCTTATGTATATATCATGGTAGTAGTGAGTAAAAATTCACAAATTACATGAAGCGGATATATAAGTTGAATGAATTCGTCTGACGAGGTACATAATGTGGCGTTTATCAATGCTCCCGACCAATTTATCCTCGAAAAGTTTGGCTAAATTTGAACACAAATTGTCAAGCTTTACAGCTCGATCGACCGACATGTTTAAGTCCATTTTACTCTGTTGGCTTACATCCTTCAATATAGTTGCTTAACATCCACTTCATACAAGATAGTTAGCTCCGTCATCACAAGTCTGGAACATATATATGAAATGTATCATTCTGATATGAATAGAAGATGTTCTCAACACCATTAAGGGTATTAATACAGTCTAACCAGTTGGTCCACTAATTTCTATATTAAGATCAATAACATATCAGATTAAATTTGGTCTTGCATTTCGTTTATATTCTTATGGATATGTTTTATCCTTTCCATGAAATGGAATTAAGCTTCACAATTTATTATGTTTGTTATGCATTCAAATAATTTCGTCCAATATCCCACTTCAGGTTTGATTCGACCACAAAACATATATACTTTAGTGCTTCCAAACCGTATATACTCCAATTTCACATTAGCATTTTTATGAACCTGGAATAGTAGGAAAACAAATTTCAAATATATGTTGGATATTAGGCCACGGACATGTTTTCCTTTCAATTCTCTAATGCAGGAAGTTCAAACCTACTACTACTATTTCATTGTTTTGCTAAGAATTAGCTAATACAAATTTGCAGGCCATGTGATTGCATATATACATCAGAAGAAAATGTAACATCGATCACAACATGCTTATTGCAATACTCGCACTCTCCGATTGATAGGCGTGTTATGATGTAATAATCAAACCATATGCATCAATCCATGGCCCTATTCCGACCTAAATAATGTACGTATATCTAATTTTGCGGAACTAATTTCAAAATTTCATAGGTGAAGAGGTAAATACATGTTAGCAGAGAAATAAGATTGGAGCTTTCGCATCCATGGCCTTACTGCTAGGACTCTAATATCATGTTAGGCACTTGGATCTTAAATTGATCTCCATGTTTTAAAATGTTGAGCGTGACATAGTCTCTCCATCACCTCTTTGTATATATGTCTACGTTTTGAAAATTAATGTTGATCGAGAGTGATATATTGATTTGTCCCTTCATATTTTGCGCCCTTCTTTATTTCTGCCTCATTTGATATTACACATTAACATCAAACTCTACGTATCCTCACATTTGTTTCGTTTCTTTCCTTAGTGATTCATTGATTTGTATATCAAAGTGTGTATAGAGATGCCTTGTGAAAGAAGAGGTCCACGAACAGCTGTGCTGCTAAATTAATATATATGGCCAGAAATAGCAGTGCATGGTAGTAACTTTTTGGCCATACCTTGGTGCTGACCTTATTGCTAACTAGATTTTAAACTATTAGTGACAAGCATATTAAGTGTTTTTGTATTTGTATCCTGCAAAACAAAAATATATCTGGAAATGCTAGCTTGCATTGCATTTTGTAATCCTGAAAAGAGACGTATTACGTAGAGAAGGTTGTGAACTAGAACAAAACATTGTACATGACACATGACAAAGAAGACCTATCTGACACATGACCACCAAGATTATTCGGAGGTTGAATTGGAGAGTGATTGCTTAGTCGTGATTGCAGCCATGACACATGACAAAGAAGACCTATCTGACACATGACCACCAAGATTATTTGGAGGTTGAATTGGAGAGTACGTGATTGCTCAGTCGTGATTGCAGCCATGGCACATGACAAAGAAGACCTGTCTGACGTTGGACGTATTATCAGTGGCGGAGCCACATAGGGACATAGTGGGTCCCGTGACCCACTGGCTTTTGATCATACAAATAAAATTTAGTGACCTTATATATCTAATTGCAAACTTGGTGCACTGGTTGGGCTTTCTTATGCTACGTTGGGCTTTCTTATGCTACTAAAGAGGTTGAGGGTTCAATTCTCCTTAGTAGCAATACTTTTTTTTCTTTTTGGTATATTGTGTTGTTGAAATTACTTTTTTTTTTTTTGATTCGTGTTTTATGCTTAGTTAATTATAAAAGTTTTTTTATATTAAATAATTATATATGTTTTTCTTTACTTAATATATTCATTTAAAAGAAAATCAAATATTGTTGTGATCTGTTAAATGATTGCTTGATTTCATTTATTGAGAAAAACATTTTACTAATATAGATAAGGAGATTGTGTTGAAACGATTTTAAAATATTAAATTACGTCGATGACAATAATCATTTTAATAGATAGAAATTTTATCTAGTGATTTTGTATGTTTTGATATAATCATTTGTGCCCCAATAAACTTGAAATTCTGGCTCCGTCACTGTGTATTATCGACGATTGTAAGTCATATTTGACGTTCTTTCACTCAACTAAGGTTAGACATATTTTTTGTGAAGCAAATGGTGTTGCTTATAGATTAGCACACCTTGCTAGCTTTAATTTTCTAGATGATGTTTGGTTAGATGAGACTCCAGTTATTATTCGGGATGTACTTTATGAGGATGTCTGTAATATTGCTAGAGGTCAAGGATCTATGTCCCCCTCTATGCATCATTTTCATTATAATACAATAAGTCAGGCGTGAGGATGAGCCTCCCAGCTTGGCTGGGTTCCAAACCCCTTAAAAAAAAAAAGTAATGTTTACAGGGTCTGACGGTCATTAGGTGACCAAGGATTTTATAGCCAAAGACTGCAATCTAATCATATGATTACTCGTAATTAATTGAAATTAGGTAGATCTGCCGTAAACATATAATATAACGTTAACTATTCGAGTAGTATTTCCCCTGTGATTAAGACTGATAAGAGTTGCAACTTGGCATAAGATGGCATGGCCTTTGCTTCATCGAGCTTGTTTTTCTTAATATAACTAGTATTTAATTAATTCCTGTACGTTAAAATATTAATACATACAATTT
>LYNE01010337.1:2536-14846 GCA_001662545.1 Rosa x damascena | reverse complement strand
ATGTTTGGTGTTGTCTCCTTTGATGAAACTCGTCTTTATCTGCTCTATGTAAGCAGCATTATCTTCGTAGATAATGGTTGGTTCATCAGTGGTGGAATGCAGTCCACATGTACTTCGAACATGCTTTGTAACGGCTCTTTGCCATGTACATTCACATACTGCTTCGTGAAGAGCTAGTATCTCAGCATGATTCAAAGAGGTAGCAACAAGTGTCTATTTTGTAGACCTCCAAGAAATTGCAGTATTCCCCATGGTAAAGACATAACTAGTTTGGGAACGTGCCTTGTGCGGGTCTGATAGATAGTCTATATCAGCTTATCCAATAAGGCGAGCATCATTTAGAGGATTAAAGGGGTTTGATCCATTCCTTGATGCGTAGGGATAGAATAAGCCCATATCCGCTGTACCTCTAAGGTAAAGAAAAATGTCTTTTATGCCATTCCGGTGGCGGCGTGTTGGCGCAGAGCTATATCTAGCTAACAAGTTCACATTGAATGGGACGTCCTGTCTAGGGCATTGAGCCAAGTACAATAATGTGCTTATTGCACTTAAATATGGGACTTATGGCGCCAATATCTCTTTGTTATCATCTGCAAGACAATATGGTTCTTTCTAGACTTCAGACGACCATGGGTGTACTTGCTTTTATCCTCATTAAGGCGTCTTAACATCTTCTAGATGTAATTTGGTTGATGGACCAAAATTTCATATGCACTTGTCCTCAGCCTATGGACCAAAATTTCATATGACCAAAATTTTGGTTGATGGACCAAAATTTCATTAAGATGAAATAGATATGGCACAAAGGGCCAATTATACCCATGTCTTCGAGTTCTAATCCTCGGTATGTTCAGTAACTGCATGAAAATCCGTGATCTCTAGTGTAGAATCGATAGAAAATGACCCTTTAATTAAGTTGGTATTTCGAGTTCCGCGATCGGCGTAATACTCATCTACTGCTTAGGCTATCGCACAACAGGTGTGGGATCAGCAGTCAATTCCTCCACATTGATAACAAAGATCATGCTGATTTTGGTGGCGGCGGGCTGAACTAGTGTTCCTTTCCACTTTGGCTTGTTAGACAGGGGCACTATAACACAGGGCCATGTTTTGGGCGGTTATATGGGCCATTTATGGGCCCACCTCTCTTTACTTGTCTAAAAAGATCAGACTCTTTGTCCCTTCCACGATCCTCTCCTTTCGAGATTAGGTTTGCGATGAGCAAAAATAGTAAATAAACATACTCAACAATATACCTGCGACTGTTGAGCAAAAATAGTAAATAAAGATACTCAACACAATCTCACTCTATTTCATTAACGGAAATAGAGTTTTATTATGTTAAGTTAGGACCCATTCGAGATAAAGAACATCCCTTAATTACAATCCCTTGCTTCAAGGGAAGGCCCTTTGATTCCAAATACGAAGACAAAAATTCAATAGAGAGGAGTGTGTTTGTTTGATTTTGTGGCTGCATCCAGAGTGTTTATCAGGATGCCTACATACCCTAGAAGGGATCAAGCCACTCGTAGTTCAGATTTTTGGGAAGGTTTGGATGCTTTGATGGGTAAACGACCCACCAAAGAATTTTGGTTAAGTGTTTGGGTGATTTGAATACTGAAATTTGGATGACTTTTGTGGTCACTAGGATTTGGTGAATTTGGTTTAGGGAAAAACCAGGGATTCGGTTAAGATCGCGGTTGCATCCAGATTTAAATCTAGACTGCCTACATACCCCGTGAAGGGATCAAACCACTGTAGTTCAACATATGGGATTTTCGGTTTTGTACCAATTTTTATTCAACGAGTATGTATTTTGAACTCGTCGAGAAAACATATTTTGGTGGACACCTGACTTTTAGTAGAGTGTTCACTGATTTAAATTGGGCACCCGAATGTGCCGTGCTTCATAACGGGCCTTGACATTTGAAATGGGCTTTTGTCGCCCTTTGATCTCTCAACATAAGCTAATTTGGACACCCATCTTTCCTTTCTGGGCCTCTAGCTTCATTTTGTCAGTCCCCATTTGTGCTCTGACCCATGTATCAGGCCCAGCTGCCTCATGATAGGCCTTGTTCTCACTCCAACCAAACTGATAAAGCTGAACTCCTTCTTGGTGTGGTTAACTCGAGCTGATAGAGATCAAATCGGAGATGGGTGTGGATTTCTGTTCGACTTGGAGAGGGAGTCTTGTTGTTCGGCTTTATACAAAAGGGGAATCTATTGCCTCGGTCATGCACTCTTCACCGAAGATAAGTGGGTAAGGCTCCTCTCCTCCAGAATCTTATTTTGATTTGGGAAAACTTTAACTAATCTTCATGGTCTACCTTCACCAGCTCTCGAAGATTTGAAGCTTTCGTACTGTACACCTTTTGGTCTCTGGCAGAATTGCATGTAGTGTGGCACCTGAAACTGGTAAGAGACCATGCCTTTGCAACCTTCCACCACAGCGCCGCTTCAATTTAGCATATTGACTGCTTTTATATTTCTTTTTCAATGACTTAGACAAAGGTTTTTGTCATTTTGCCATTTAATTCCCCTTTCAAATCGAAACTGCCGCATGCCATAGTTTATAGATTAGGCCTTAATTATATATAGCATTTGTCTTCATGTCTTGATAACTTTCCACTGCCAAAACATGTCAACAAAGGATAAGACCGAGAGGAAATGACTTTGTTGCTGCAACTTCTGCAAGTCTGCGACACCACCGCTTGTCTTCCTTTACTTTCTGCCAAGATTTGATTATTACAAAATGCAGAGTTCATTTCATGCCACACAATGAGCACTAGAGGAATCTTGTAGCCTTTGAAAATTGTATTCTTTTCTTCTTTTGATTGATAAAAGAGACACGTAGCTGGAAAGAAACTTGCTGCACATTTGCTTAATTGGATATTTTGAAAGTTTTTGTCTTTAGTCCAAAGGTACAGCAACATCACGGTTTGACAATCATGCTTAATTGCAAATCAATTTTGTCTTGATGTGTGTTCACTTCATCAGCTTTTAACCGCAAAGCAACATGAATTTATCACTTTGTCATGGCCTTTTGTATTATTAAACCACTGCCCCATGATCAAAGTTTCATTAAACTCATTGTTTCGTGGTCCTTGTTGCCTGGCTTTTATTCAAAGCAAGCAGGTGGCAAACATTTCTTGCTCGGCTTCATTATATATATGTTGTGTTCCTTCAAGGATCTGGGAGCAAGTTTGCAGCAACACACTCTGATAATTATTGTTTCAAGGAGTGTAAAGCTTTGTCTCTGTCATTTTCATGAATGTCTTCTTCTTCTTCTTTTAGACGGGAACAATAATCAAGTGTTCATCTCAATTATTTTTTCCATCAGTCCTTTCGAGTTTTTGACAGAGGCATTGTATATGTACATGTTGCAGGTGCAAGTGAAGACAGGATCTTTGATAGCGAAAGCCATTTCCTTGCTGGGATTTGGTGGAGGAAGTAAGTCCGGATTCACATAGAAGTGAAGAGACTTCTGCTTCACGGCTTGGTCTCAGTTTTCCTTCTCGCCTACAGGTTGTTGGAAGCACTCCAAGAGAACATCAGGGGTAAATTCTTTTCTCCAGACACCAATTTTACGTTTTGTGTGGTTGATGTTCTAGCTGGTGTGCTCTCTGCGTGGCTTATTTTGTAACTGGTGCAAGGCCATTTTCTATGTTGCGGTGGAAAGGAAGGCAAGAGGCTTTTGGTGGGGACTGTTTCTGACTTTCAGAACAGATGACATGACATTCCACCGATTGGTCATACACTCCTGGATACACATGTATCATATACGAGATTGCGACCGTTTGGGGATCTCCATAGCTCCATGGTGGTGATAGATGACATGACATTCCACCGATTGGTCATACACTTGTGGATACACATGTATCATATACAAGATTGCGACCGTTCGGGGATCTCGATAGCTCCATGGTGGTGACACAAGTAAAAGAGACACTGCAAAAAAACAAGAAGTAGCACTGGTAGATCAGAGAGGCATCAACCTTTTAGCGTCTGCTTCCCAGCTCCTTCTTCGAACAAA
The DNA here is from genome assembly GCA_001662545.1 of Rosa x damascena. Lineage (NCBI taxonomy): Eukaryota > Viridiplantae > Streptophyta > Magnoliopsida > Rosales > Rosaceae > Rosa > Rosa x damascena. The sequence goes on along the minus strand of LYNE01010337.1, from coordinate 10,813 downwards.
GTTGCTGAATTCTTCTTCTCTCCTTTGCAGCAGAGCTTCGCCTTCCTCTTGATGTGTTTTTCTCCGTCCCCTTAACTCTGGTATTGTGCTTGCTTTTATAGAGAGTCTTGGAGATAGGATTGAGCCTTGAATTTGAATTTCAAATCACCCTATCTCATGGAAGGTCATGTATAGCAGATAGATTCCATTGCATTCAGTTTGAAACAAACCTCAAAAAAATCTGTATAGCGTGATTTGAATTTGGACGTGAATGCCTTCAACTTTGACAAACCTCTTGCTTTGACCACTATTTGAATTTGAAGCTATCTTGTACCTTGATATTGCAACTGGAAAATAATTGTCGTGGCTTGTGGTTGTTGTATTTTTTTTTAAATACCATTTTTATTTTTTTTTATTTCAACAGTGCCCCCTCAAGCTTTGTATTTGGAACTTGCTTTTCATATACAAAGCTTGACCTCCATCTTCTTTATGATTTGCTTGATTCTGACACCACGTATATTGTTCCCTCTCAGGTAATTGATGCACATGGACATATATGTACTAAACGATCACTTAACAAGCACGGGCAGGAAGCCATAGAGGGTCCAGAGTACAGGCGGTCTTCACCATTGCGTTCTGTACAAGTTGATGCCTTAGTGAAAGACAAAATTACATGGGTCAGCGAAGTGCGAGTGCATTCTGGGTATCTCACATTCAGTCATGATTCTGAAGATCAAGCCATAAAGACATGTCGCTCCTACTGTGCTATATTTCCAGCTTGCACCCTTGAGAAAGTTAATAATGAAGAGGATGGGGATTCCTTCATTCACCAAGAGAACTTTTATCCTGTTCTTTATAAAATGTTGAAAGACAAACAAGACTGGGGAGTTCATCTCTACTTTCGAGGTCGTGCTACCTTTGAGCCTAGAGTGATGGAATGGACAGAATCAATATTAGATCATTTCACGGGGAAGCTAGACCAAGCAGAAATATATGGTGCCATTGGTGTTTCTCGCTTCCCCTATCATTATTGTGGGAACACATGGAGAGCATTCTGTGAACTTTGGAGTCCTTTGACTAACACCTTACATCATGGGAATGGAGAGATGAGTGTGTCCCTTTATGACTTGAAGCTTATTAGTGGTCTTCCCATTTTGGGTGTCCCATATGAAGAATTCATTCCTGTGAATAAAAAATTACGTCGTAATGGGAGATATCCGCATACCCTTGTTGAGCTTCTGCAAATACATTCTGTATTGAATGCATCCAATGACAAGACTTATGTTTCCTGGAGGCAATGGCTTGCTTATTTTTATAGGGAATGCTTGATATATGCAGCATATGGAGAGACTACATACTGGGGAGATCGCATGCAGCAAAATGTGTTCATGGGTAGGAAACCAGCTCTAGACATTTCAAAAGAAGGAGAACTTGCTGCTTTTCTAGCATTTTGGCTCAGTAGGTTTGTTTTACCTTCTCATGACTCTATAATCAGACCTGAAACCATTTATATGGCAGGCTTAATGGCCCAGGGGGTCAAGGTCTCTCTTGCACCGTCAGTTTTAGGCTATATTTGTCATGGCCTTGGTGAGTTTGTGACTGATCCGAGAGGGCCTAAAGAGTCTCAAGGTTGTCTGCCTGTTCATTACGTGATCAGTTGGTTAGGAGAGCACTTTACTTGTTTGTATAGACGCCGAGCTGCAAGTGACATACCCGCTCGTGACCCTCATTTGGCCAGGTATGCATGTGTTGATACTGAGAACTTAGATATTACCATTGCTAGCCTTGCTGTCAGAACGAACGAATTGATTCTCAGGTATGCAGGTGTTGACGCTGAGAACTTAGACATTACCTCCGCTAGACTTGCTTTCAGAAGTAATGAATCCGTTGATTATCGTCCAAGTCCATACAATGAACAGAAAGGCTGCTTTTTGCTTGATGACAAAAGCTTGTCAGATGAACAATTTAAGTTTCTAGTCTGCATACGCTCTACCTTGCTAACTGTGAGGATGGGTACTGATCTTTGGCAGGAACCATACTACCCAAATAGGTTTACACGGCAGTTTGGTTTTGACCAGGGAGTTCCATCAAACAAGCTATTATTTGCTGTTGAGAAAAGAAGACAGTGTTGCATTGAAGATTTAGCAAAAGCGCAACATATACTCCTTAGAGCTAATACCAGTGCCCGTTTTTACATCTCACGTTCTACTTATAATGGAACTTGCACATGGATGTATTGTAGATGGTGGATGAGGGCATGTGCTCCATATTTGGCCGATCTGTGTCTGCTATTTATTTGACCCTAAAGAAGCAACCTTTGGGGAAAAGAAGTAATGCCATTGTGATAAAATCTTTAAGAGAAGTCTCTTATAGTTTGCTGAGAGAGGTTTTGTTGACAGATATTGACGAAGCAGATTCAACCACCCACTTTAGGAAATCTTCCTCTACAACAGACAATAAGAGGAAGATGGATTGTACTAGGTCTGATAATTCAGGGGGAGGCCATTAAACAGCTGTTGAGTGAGTATGGGATTGCTAATAAGAAGTTAGTACGGTCCATGCTCGCCACCTGAAGGATATAGACCTTGATCGGGTGCGGGCCAAAGATAATACTCCGCAAGAGAATCAGCGCCTTGCCCGGGAGTCAATGATGCGGGTATGGGACCGCTTTACCCTTGTCTAACAACTTTTTTTTACGGTGTTGCGAACAGTATGTTTGCAGGCACTCTTCAATGTGTACGCGATTGATGCCAGCGAGAAAGATACGCACCTGAAGGAAGAGGTTAGCAATCTCTCCGGGAAGGTGCAGTATCTGCATGGGGAGAAAGCCAAGCTGGAGAAGGAGCGGGACTCCCTGAAAGAGAAGATTAAGTCCTTGACTCCGATGGTTACCGAGCTTGATGCGGCGAAGCGACAAATTGCGGAGCTTGAAGGCGAAATGTCTGAGGCGAGGGATGAGGTGAAGAGTGCCCAGGACTCTGAAAAGGAAGCTGCAGAATCAGCCAAGTCCTGGAAGGCGAGGGCAGATCATCTGGAGGAGCGCCTTCCCGTGGAGAGGCGCGAGCCCGTGGAGGAGTACAAGGGCTCTCAACAGCTCATTGATATGTTGATTGCTGCTCAAGACAAGGCCGTGATTATGAAGTTCAAGGAGTGGGTGGCAGCCGGGTATCTAGATGAAACCAAATTCAGGCGGGGACTCCTTGAGAAGAAGAAGAAAGACCAAGATATGGCAGCCGAATCTGGTGCCGGTGGATCCTGAAGTACCGCTCGAGAGCAGTAGTCCCCCGAGAACAGATTTATATAACCATCACCCTTTTTTTTTTAGTAGAAATTATCCTTGTCTTGAACAATGACTTAATTCCCTTGCTTGGTTGTCCGAGTTTTTACTCTCTTTTTTTTGTGAATGGAAATGTTTGAACTTGAATGGGAATTGGAAAGGAATTAAAATTTCTTGGGTTTTATACGTAGCCTTGAGCATTTACTTGCATCACTTATTATTGGAATAGAGTAACTGACAATAGCCTGGCATCCTCGTGATACGTACAGAACCTTCCGGTATCCTGCTGGGTAAGTTTACTCTTCGGAAACTTTCTCGCTAGTAGTCCAGGTATCTCATCCTTGTTCTCGTTCCAAATAGTCTCATATGAAGCGTTGAGGATAGTGAACACCTCATACCAGGGTGGTGGTGGTGTTCGCGGGGCTTGCTGTGCCCTCTGCTCCTAGTGAGGCTGGGTGGTTCCGTAACTGTTGGACCTGGACGAGGACTCGTTGCTTCTCTTGCTCGAGGAATTGGATGACCGGTCTTGACTATGGACCCACTCCCTCTTTCGTGGTTCATCCCTGACCACCGGGGCAGGGGTGGAAACCCTTAGCTCTGGTCTGGGGGTGTCCCCATATGTTTCAAATTCAGCCTGGGTGTGTCTAATGGCCGTAGCCATCAGCTCGTCGTAGTTAGCCGGAGGGTTATGATTAATCTCGTAGAGAAATTCTCCACGCCTTAAGCCCTTCCTGAAAGCTAGCTTCACCTGTTCCTTATTAAGATCCCGGCACTTAGCGGTAGCCGCCTTCCATCGATTAACAAAAGACTTCAAAGTTTCATTTTCCCCTTGCTGGACTTTCAGCAGGCCCTTTGGGGTGTGTATCCCATCGGTACACAAGATGAATCAAGCTACAAACTTGTCAGCTAGTTCCCTAAAGTTCCCTAAAGAACCGGTCGGCCGTTCGTAGAACCAACTCAAAGCCTCCCCTGACAAGGTCTCCTGGAACATATTACAACACACTTCATCCGTATACCCCTTAACACTTGTTAGTGATCGGAAGGCCTGTAGTGTTGGTATGGGTCTCCGACTTCCGTATAGTCAATCTTCAGTGGCTTTGATATATTTGCTCGAATGGCGCCTCTAACTTGTTGGGTGAAGGTACCCCGACGATCCTCGTACGTGGTCAGGGCTCTCCGGGTGTCCCTACTCTCCGTTGCCTCTACCCTTGCCTGCAGGGCATGCAAAGGGTTGCTCATTTGCAAAAGGAACGCCGTGTTTGGGTCGGTTACCGGTGGGTTATTTTGAACTGGCTGTGGTAAAGGTGGAGGTGGTAGATGCCTCAAGCTTTCCTGGAGCAAGTCTACCGATACCTGGATTATCCGCTGACCGCTTTCCGTGAACGGGGTTGGGGCAAGACAGGGGCCTGTCATTACTGGAGCAGCATTTACGTCTGTTGCTATTTGGGATGCTCTAGCCAGGGCTTGGTTGAGTGCCTCATTGTACTGGTGCCTCCTGTCCAGAGCTTGGGCCAGCGCGGTGTTTTCGTCTTCTAGCTCTTGCAGTCTTTGTTGCGAAAGGCGGTTTGTTTCCCTATCGGTTCTTTGTTGTTCCCGATCAATTCTGGCTTGTTCCCAGAAGGCTGCGATCTCCGCTCGCATAGACTCCAACTCCGATACCGGAGCTACCTGATTCGGGGGCCTCGGGGTGCTGTGGGTCCAAGAATCCGGGACCATGCATTTCTCTTCCGACACTTGGCGTTTCTGCTTATGAAGTACCCGGAGAGAATATCAGTGCCCGGGAGACACTTCTACCCTCTCCTGCCGTTTCTTCTAGCTCGGTCATGACAGATCCTCACCCCTATCTAGCGCGCTAATGTTTCTGGTGGCTTTCTCCGGGTACCTCAAACAGAATGCTATAGCGCCTGAGACACCGATCGAACTCCTAGACCTAGAATCAAGAATACAACGTTAGAGGGGTAAACCGTACCGGATGGTTTACACCTCTCCGATGCCTGAGTAAGGGACTAATATATAAGAGTATCAAGTAAATAGTGGGTAAAGGAGTTATTACCCATCAAAGGTGGTTGTGTTAATGCCCTTATACTAGCGCACGGGGAAGGAGTCTCCCCTATATTCGATGTGGGACATAGGTTGTTCTTCTGATGCCATATCAGCTCTCTTGTTTATGTAATTAGGTGGGTTGTGCTAGCCTTGCCCTGGGCCCTAGGTGGCTGATACGAGTCCTGCCATGGTGGGTTGTGAACCCGGCCCATGGTATAGTACTGGTGGGGTACTGAGGGATCATAATTGATAGTGCCAAACCTAGTGGAGACTTCCCTAGTATGTACAGTGTGCAACAAATAAAAGATATTCTTGGAGAATTAAAATTAATTTTATCGTGGAAATAAGGAAGTTAACGTGAAATTCTCAAGAGGAAATCAAGGGTGACGTTGGAGATAAGGTTTGGAGAGTTTTAAGGAGGGGTGAATGCTCAAAACAAGTATAGGTTCATCCCTACATTCCCTAAAGGAATTTTGGCCAAAAATAAGGAAATAAATCAGATTTAATTCATAGATATTTTGGCAAATATGTATTAAGGGATTATAAACTTATTTTGGAGAGTTTTGATTGGATGGATGACACACCAAAGGTGACATGGCACTCTATGATTGGTCGAAGCTATGTGGAATTTTCTGAATGTTTGGAGAGCCTTGGCCGTCCCGTATATATACTCCCCTATTCTTGACGTTAAGAGTTCCACACTCCACACACCCCATAATTCAGAAAATTCTCTCCATAATGTCAAGCTCTCTCTCCACCCTCTAGTGCAATCCACGGTTTCAAGCAAGGAAGAAGAAGAAGAAGGAGCCGTGAGCATCATCATCCATCCTCCACCTTGAAGACTTGCTTCCAAGATTCAAGCATCCAAATGTCAACCCTCCATCCTCATCTCCATCTCATGGTGTAATTCAACTTCTTTCTTTGTAACCTTGTTTGATTTCATTGGAATTGTTTCTAGTTGACAATAATATTTGAACAAAGTTTAATTATGAATTTCTTATGATTGAATGAATTTTCGATTCCTATAATTGTGATTCTAAGTTGCTTTACAAAAAACTTTTATATGTTTATGTTCTTTGGTGGCCAACTTAGGATATATGCATGTAATTGATGCTAGATTTAAGTTTGTGATTCACCTAATAGTTTTGTAAACTTGAATCAAAAGTAGTACAGGTTTTGGACAAGAATCGAGTTTAATTGAAAAGGATTGCAATTAGATGAACTTTTTCATACTAAGTTGTTCACTTAAGTTGATAGCCTTTCTCTATGTGTATTGCGTTGAACATGTTATGATTAGCTAGTTTTCTAGACTTTGATTGCATGTTTGATAGGATTAATCTAGGTGCTTTCACTTAGATTAATTAGCAAGGAAAGTAAAAAATGGAAAATCATTTGCTTCAAATGTTTTACATGATCAACTTCTTTCTCATGACTTGGAAGAACAATTGGAGGGTTGAATCGAATTTGATTACGGAATTGGTTTTGATCTTTGTTTCTTATGTTTCATTCTTGTACTTGTGTTTGTATAGTTTTATTTGTTTTAATTCTTTTATTTTTCGGAAACCAAATCTTAAAAACCCCCCCTTATTTCGTAAATTTGTATATACTTTATTTTATTTTTGTAAATAATATACTTTGTTTTATTTTAATTCTTTATTTGTCTTACAATGACAGGTGTACCCTCAATCCCCGGATTAGATCGATCCCTATTTACTGCATACTAACAATGATATCTTATAGGGTTAAATTATGTGCTTGCTCAGAGCGTATCAATCGTTCAATCACCGCTTGAATATCCCCACAAAAAGAAGGTTTCAGTTCTCAGATTTCAAGACCATGTGGTTTTTCAACTCCTCTTATGAGATTCAATATCATGGTTTTCAGTTTTCAATCAAGGGCAATGAGAGAGCTGGATTTCAGTTTTGAATCAAGGGGTTGCAATTGTTTCGAATTAGATTCTCATCCTCATTTTGAGTTTGACGAGAATAAAAAAAAATAAAAAATCAACTCCATGTCAGAGCCGCCTAGGCGGCTGCCTGGCAGCCCAGCCCCCAAACCATTCGCCCAAGCCAAAATCGAATCGGGTAGCCGATGCCTAGCGCCTATGCATCGTCTAGGCGGCGGTTTTTCAGAACAGTGCTCATAACCATGAATACCACTAAGTACTATACATTTCGATTAGGTAACCAATGAAACTCATAACATAAAATAAACTAAAAATAAAAAAGCTGGTAGGCATTAAATTTTTAGAACTCTAAAGTCACGCCTACTACCTTATAGCAATTACGTTAAATAACATTAAACATACCTGATAGCTATGACATTATATAATACGCATAACTAATAAATCACATAGCAATGAGGTGTCTAAAACTATATACATCTTGACAAGGTATCGAAGAAAAAGCTCATAACATAAAACAACATACCACTTATCCATGAACATTACTAAATGTCCTTTGGAATGGGTAACCAATGAAACTCATAGCATAAAAATAATAAATTAAAATAAAAAGCCTGCAGGCATTAAAATTTTAGAACTTGAAAATCACGGCTACTACCTTATAGTCATGACATTAAATAACATACCTCTAGAATAGGTAACTAATAAACAACATAGCAATGATGTATCTAAAACTATATTTCCCTGAACATGGTATTGGAAAAAACTCATGGCATAAAACAACCTACCTCATAGCCATGAAGATCACTAAATATCATACATTTAGAATAAGTAACCAATGAAATTCGTAGCACAAAAAAATAAATTCAAAGCTAGTGGCCACTAAATTTTTAGAACTTGTGAGTCACGTGTACTACCTTAGAGCACCTTAAGCAATGCTAGCCATTTTTTACTCAAATTTTAGCCAAAATACCTAAAGATTTATTTTTGCTAGCCAATTTTAAAATATGTTTGCATCAATTCTATCTATTTTAGCTAATTATGAATTTATATTATTTTATAGAAAAAATAAAAA
>LYNE01010333.1:0-11948 GCA_001662545.1 Rosa x damascena | reverse complement strand
TTTTTTTTTGAGATGAGACAAAATGACTCATTTAAGGGTTAACACTGCGACCTATTTAACTAAAAAAATGCATATTATTTAAATTCACTAAAAACTCCATAAGATAAAGAATATAAATAATTATATATAATTCATAAATAATTAAATCCAATAATGATGAAGCAAAATATTTCAAATTGTCCAATCCTAGAATCAAATACTCCCAATGTCCAAAATTTCAAGAAGAAGTATAGCATAATCGGGTTATACGGGTTCACTTCGTGTTGGCAGGTTGACTCGCGGCCGACCCGTTTATTAAATGGGTCATAATGGGTTGATCCACGGCCGACCCGCTTTTTAATCGTGCGGGTTCAACCAGCTTTATTTCGTGCGGGTTTCAAGTCGTGTTATCGGGTCGTGTTGGAATTGACAACCCTACTCATCATGATGATGAAGAAATGGAATTTGTTGATGGAAAATTTTTAGATTTAGACCAAGAACGATAAAAGAAACTTGAGAGGGAAAGTTGGGCTTGTAGATCGATAAAGTCAAGGTTTCACTATAACAGAAGAGACTAGAGAAAATTGATCAAATAAATAAAAGGTAAGGAAGAAAAGGCTTGTAGGTTTATGTTGTGCCGTCTCCTCTAATCTTCTTCGTTCGTTTCTGTTGGGCTAATCGTTTTGATGAAACGTTAAGAGTATATGAAATTTAAAGAGAATGAAGAACGAACCGATTAGGTTTCGGCTGTCAGAGAAATTAATATGAAAGCCTTTTTCGCTACAGAAGATATGGAAAGCCTAGGGTCGAATGTCTTTTTGACGACTGACGATAGAGGCCTGACTTATATAGAGGCCCGATATATCATAGTGGACTTAGGAAATCTGTTGTTTAGTGGGATTAGGAATCTATTTGCAATCAGTGCTCTTCAATTTTCTCATGTGCAAATTGCAGTTGTATCTAAGGAGTAAGGAAATTCGATCCAAAAAGTAAAGGGGAAATGTTTACCCTTTCTCAACCTCCAACCTCCTATGATGACCAGGTAAGTCTAATAATATATCGAGTCTAGCCTTGTTAAAATCCTTATGATAGGATTAGGAATGCCATATATAACATAGTAGGACTAAAATGCCATATTTTTTTTTACCAAAAGATAAAAACGAAGGGGTTTTGTCCATAGTGTATAATTCTACAGATTTTTTCTCCCCTTACACTACTCACTTTTTTTTTTTCCCACATACCCATAATAACTCTTATGAGGTGTTTCTTAATACCCAATTTAGTTATTTATTTATTTATTTATTTTTGAGACTATTTTGCAATCACCCCTTTGTGACATAGAGAGAGAAAATGGGAGAAAGAGAAACCATAAGAGACTTCACTAGACTGTTGTCATCGATCGCCATAATCTGGTCACTGGCCGCGAGACTCCAGTCATTGGTCACCCATTGCCGGCCGTCAGAATCCCATGACTGGCCTCCGAACATCTCTGGAAACCTCGTCGAAGATCTTATAGGTCACCAGAGAATTTTATTGCCCCCTAGTAAGCTATTATTTCCCATATCGGCTAACCATCTCATGTCAATTGGAGGATACTGCCGACTAGATACCGCATCGGAGGGTACTGTCAACCAAACTATTACCTGGAGGGTACTGCCGACCAAGTAGTGCATATATCCGCTAACATCATCATCTTTCATAATTTATTTCCTCAAATACACAAACTCAATTTTAACTCAGTAAATCATTATTGTTGCAAGTATAAGTCATGAAATCTCGATGATTCAACCTTAAATCAAAATCCATTAACTCTCATAAGATTTAATTTAAATTACAAACTTTCTGAAAACCAAAATTCTCTAATTTGAGTATTGGTAAAGCTCCAAGAATACTCATAACTCAAAGCTGATAATAACATCCGGAAAAGGAAAATCGATATCAGACTTCAAGCAATGTCAGAATTTATCTCCATGCATGTTGTCGAGAACATAATATTAAGATATTCTGATAAATTATAAATAAATCATAAAATTAATATCAAGTATCAAACATTATCAACTTAGGAATTTCAGGGATCCCTGAATCATGTTGGATGAAAGATCCAACAGTAGTAAAACCTAAGGCTTGCTCCAAATGTGGAAGCTGAAATCTCCTTCTTCTTTGAGAATATGGTGGCAAGTGCAACTTGTGCTATTTAATTGTTCATGAAGGAAATCCATGCGCTCTTGGTATATCATCTTCAAGGTTGGAGCATGGTCCTCTAGAAAAAAGACTTGAAATTGGAAGCTCCTCTCTAAGGTTTACTGCCAGTAAGTTCATGGATGGTGCTTTTAAGTTTCAGGGTATCCAAAACCCCTATTTTGCCTTCTGTTAGCAATAACATATTACTATTTGGATCCCATGAGCATAGTAGACGTAGGCCTATTATGCTGCTTGTGAATCTTGTATCCTCAAAGACTAATGCAAACTCAATGGCATTGGTTCTGGTCACAAAAGCAGTGTCCATGGATGAATCTTCTACTGCAAAGGTAGTAGCAAATGTATCTGCTTATGAATCGGCAATCGAGGTTGTAGGTGAACTTGCACAAGAGCTTGTAACAAAGGGAGCTGCTACATCAGAATCTACTTTTGAAAAGCTATATGCTCCTGTAATAGAGTATGCGGCTGTTTTGCTTTTTACCGAGAAACCTCAAGCTCAAAAGAAAAACAGGTCTCCATCATCTGCTTCTGAAGAAAAAAAAATTTTTGAAAAATTTATTGCCGGAGCTGTTTAACATGGTGGTACTACATGATGCACCAACAAAGAAGCTAAAGGTACCAGAATTCCCTAACGAATTCTCTGCTAGGTCTCTTAGATTGATTGAGGCACCTAGCAACATATTGGTACCCAAAGTTTTGATGCCGGAAGTGAAAACTGAACTAAAGAAGAAGAGAGGGAGGCCACTTGGATCCAATAGAACAAGAACCCTCCCAAATCGAAAAGAGTTGCTAAAGCACATGTGATCTACCTTGCTTATCTTACTAAGCCTCCTAGCCCTAGTGAGAAGGGCAAGGAGAAAATTTAAGTTTATTTTATTGATTGCGACTTAAGCTTTTTACTATGTTTTTTCACAGTTTATAGGCTCGTTTTAGATAAGTGAACAATGAATGTAAGAGTGAGTGGTGCTAGCATACCACTGTTCTTACTTGCCCGTTATGTTCGCAATAGAAAATCTATAGTCGTGTCATTCTGGCTTTAGCTAAATGAAATTTATTTTTATTGATTATAAAAAAAAATAAAAAAAAGATGATTTGCACAATTTTAAACTAAATTAAAAGAGAGAGCACTCAAAGATAATCCAAATATGTGCAGGCAATAAATTGCTTTAAGAATTCTAAAATGTTAAGCATCATGATAGGGGTAGTGGGTTTATAAGTAGTGGCCTAGTGGTAAGCATCATTCTGATAAATTGCCGGTGTGAGCAATCTTATCATCTTATGTACGTCAAACATAATAACGTCATCGCTTTAAAGTTTAATTATGCCTTCGGTTCCAATTTCTATATTTACAAGACTCGAAGAAAAAATTTATCACATCTAGTTTGGATATGACAATCAGATACAGCTTTATTTAAGAACACAGTCCAAAGTGTTGCCCTCTGTACTTCTGTAGTGTACCGTTGCCATCTCGACTGATTTCTTTGACTCTCACTCTTTTTGTTGAATGGAATCTTTAGTGGGAAGCTACCAGCTAAATAACTTGGTAATAAAATAAAGCACTCGCAGCCTCCAACTAGTGTGCCAAGATAGACCCAGCTTTTGGCCACATCCTTTCTCTCGAAGAATGAACCAGATTTGTGAACAACTTGCAAGTAAAAGTCGTAAAATATCAAGTATACAAAGCCTAGTTCTATGAACTTGCAATATAATTCCGCCCCTAGTTGTTCTTAATGAACGACTGCAAGGTCTTCTTAAGTAAACGAAGAAACAATAATGGAGGAAATGTAAGCTGTATATAAATATAGCTATCACCCACTCTCTTCCATACAACGTACATGCTTTATATCAAAATTATCAAAATATCAATTATGGGGCTATCACTGAGCTTGTGGAATAGTCGCATGCTTTCGAAACGGGTAGTTCTCTTCATGTTTCATTTCTTGGTTATTGCCAACTCTTTAAACTCTCTGCAGCAGCCATCATCTTCCTGCCATGATGAGGAGAGCTTCGCCTTGCTCCAGTTTAAGCTAAGCTTTGTCATCGACGAATTTGCTTCTGTTGATGAGGGTGCTTATCCAAAGGTTTTGTCATGGAAATCAGCTGCTGCTAAAGGATGCTGCTCATGGGACGGGGTCGAGTGTGATGAGAAGACAGGTCATGTTATTGGACTTGATCTTAGTAGTAGCTGTCTCTCCGGCTCTATCAGCTCCAACAACACCCTCTTCCGTCTTGTTCATCTTCAGAGGCTGAACCTTGCGGACAATAACTTCAATCAATCTCAAATTCCTACTACCATCAGGAATTTTCGAATGCTCAGTTATCTCAACCTCTCTGCCTCTTCCTTTTCTGGTCAAATCCCATCTGAAATTTCTCAATTGTCCAAGTTGTCGTCCCTTGATCTATCCTCCAATAGTGACAGTACCGGTGAAAGATCACTGAAGCTAAACCAGTCCAATCTAAAGAGGCTAGTTCAAAACTTGACGAGCCTAGAAAAGCTTCATCTCAGCTCCGTCGTCATTTCTGCACCAATACCCAATTCCATGGCAAATTTATCATTTTTGACATCTCTCCTCCTAGAGTATTGCGAGCTGCTAGGCGAATTTCCAGTAAGTATTTTAAAATTACAGAATTTAAAATTTCTTAATGTAGAATCCAATCCAGATCTCACAGGTTTTTTGCCGGCATTTGAACAAACTAGTCCTCTCATGTCACTGAGAGTTTCCAGAACAAGGTTTTCAGGAGACCTCCCTTTTTCTATTGAAAAGCTTGATTCACTGAATGAGTTGGTTGCTAGTCGATGCAATTTTTCAGGGTTGCTTCCATCTTCACTCGGTAATCTTAGGCGGCTGGTTTATTTAGACTTTTCAAATAACACACTTACTGGCTCAATCCCTGCTTCTTTGGCAACCCTTACCCAACTTTCACATCTGTCACTAGATACTAATCATTTCAGTGGTTACATCCCGTCTTCTCTTGGAAATCTAACCCAGCTCACAACACTTTCGCTTGCATCAAATCAATTAACTGGTCCAATCCCATCTTCTCTAGGAAACCTCACCCAAGTCACTGAGTTAGACCTTTCTGGTAATGATTTCGGTGGTCACATCCCGTCTTCCATTGGAAATCTCAACCAGCTTGTAAGACTTTCACTTTCTATGAATCAATTAACTGGGCCAATCCCCTCTTCAGTAGGAAATCTTAGCAAACTAATTGAGTTAGATCTTTTTTCAAATAATTTGCACAGTTCCATTCCCGAGTCCTTATCCAATCTCACGAATCTCGTGACACTTTATCTAGATAGTAATAGTCTGAGCGGCAAAGTGAATTTCCACACGTTTCTGAAGCTGCAAAATCTCCTCATACTGTATTTATCTGGAAATAAATTGGAATTATTGCTTGAAGAGACAAGATTTATGAATGCAACAACAACTTTTCCAAAGTTTATAACTCTGGGATTGGGTTCTTGCAACATAACAGAGTTCCCAAGTTTCCTAAGATATCAAGAAAATTTGCGATGGCTGGATCTTGCTGAGAATGGAATGCATGGCCAAGTACCGAGATGGATGTGGAATGTAAGCAAAGAAAGTTTGACAGTCATGAACATTTCTCATAACTTCCTTTCTGGCTTTGACCATCCTCCAGTTGTTCTTTCGTGGAGCGGCCTACAACTCTTGGATCTTTCATCCAACATGATTCAGGGATCACTACTGATACCTTCACCATCAATCGAGTACTATGTAATTTCAAACAACGGGCTCAGTGGACAAGTTTCACCTTTGATATGCAATCTGACTTCTCTGAAGTACCTTGATTTGTCAAATAACAAGTTGAGTGGCATGCTGCCGCAGTGTCTTGGGAATTTCAGTGATAACTTGCGAGTTTTACATCTCGGAAACAACTCTTTTGAAGGCCACCTCCCGCAAGCATACACAAGCAATCTGACGATGATTGATGTTAGTAATAACAAACTGCAGGGGATATTACCAAGGTCTTTGGTGAATTGTGTGATGCTTGAGTTTCTTGTTATATCAAACAATGAATTCAATGATGTTTTCCCTCTTTGGCTGGGGACTCTCCCAGAATTGAGACTCTTGGCAATGCACCATAATGGGTTCCATGGGGTGATAAGGAAACCTGAAAAGAATCTAGATCATTTCCTTCAGTTGCACATTCTTGATCTATCTTTCAACAATTTCTCAGGCAACTTCCCCTTTGAATACATCTTCTCTGGAAATGTAATCAAAGGTATCACTTCGAATGAGTTCACATACATGAAGACAACCTCAGATGTTGTTTATGATCCTTCATATCGTGGCGGGTATTTCTCCTTCACAATAACAAGTAAAGGTGTGGAAAGATTCTATCCCAAGATTCGAGAGGACTTTGCTGCCATTGACATCTCAAGCAACAGATTTGAAGGGACGGTTCCTGAATTCATTGGGAATCTCACGGGGCTTCGTTCGCTCAATATGTCCCATAACATTCTCACTGGTTTGATCCCCTCATCCTTGGGAAAATTAAAGTTGCTTGAATCATTGGACCTTTCACAGAACAAACTCTCAGGGGAGATCCCTCGACAACTGACACAGATTTCATTCCTTGCAAAATTCAATGTCTCTCACAACAATCTCAGTGGTCCTATTCCTCGTGGAACCCAATTTGCTACATTTGACAATACTTCATATGAAGGAAACCTGGGTTTGTGTGGAGATCCGTTGCCAAAGAAATGTGGCAATGAAGCGCCTCATCAATTGCCACCTTCAACAGAAGAAGAAAATGGTTCTGATTTTGGAATTGAATTGGATTGGAAATTTGTTCTGGCAGGATCTGTGAGTGGGTTGCTAGTTGGAGTGGTTCTTGCAGACGTCCTCGTCACGAGGAAGCGTGAGTATTTCCTTGAGATTGTGGGGATACTGATCAGACTAATGAAAAGGAAAAGTAAGAAGAGGACTCGGAGAAATTGAGCTTATTTGTTTTCCTAATGCATCTACTCCTTCTTTCTTTCTTTTCCCTTGTGTGTTTGTGTTTCTTTCTTTCTGCAATTTTTGGTGAATTAGAGAAAAAATGCATGTTACTTTTATAACTAAATATGATTCCAGAGCATATCAGTGCCTATCTAGTGTTTTTTGCTTTTATTTTTACCCAAGGGATTTTTTCTCCTATATTATTTAGCAAATGAGTTCACATATCTTATTCCGACAATAATTTGACATTGTGGAATAATCATCAACTAAAAAAAGTGAAACAGCTTCATGTTGCTCAATTAAAAGAATTTAATTAAATGAATAATAATAATAATAATAAATCATAACACACTGAGAGAACAAACCCAAAACAAAGCCCTGATTACTAGCTAGGCAAATTGGGGGGAAAAAAATGGACTAACCTCTTCCCATGATATCATTCCCATTTTGTGTGTATTAGGAAAATGTGCTGTACCAAATAGTCTCAATGCTTCTATATCACATTCGAAGAAATAAGATGCTTCTCAAGCAAAGCACTAAGCCAGCAAAGACTGATTCATCATCAAGTATCAATTCACCACTAGTCCAAGTCACCAAACCCCTTCTTGAGCCAAGCTCATACCATCCACTGCACCCTAATGTTCCTCCGCTACATTATCGATACACTCCATACTCTAAACCCCCCCTATATATCTCCTAAACTTTTACGCACACAAATAAGAGTAGTCCGCCACACTATTTCTCTTAGTTATTTCATCGAACACCTTAACTGCACAACCTTTATCCCTATAATTTATTGATCATAGGATGGTCGAAAACTCAAAAATCTAAACGAACAAAATGTCGAAACACCAAATAAATATCCTGTCCTTCCCGGCCGCCACATCCGTAGTTCTAAACCACACGACTTTTGGCCCAAAGCTGAGAATGCGTAGCCATCAGGCTTCAAAGTTGAAAACCACAGGAATGTTAAAACAGGGGCACATGCAGGACAGGGCTTACGTTAAAAACGGTGTCCGTTTATGCTACAACCCAAGGGACAAGATGGTATTACCGAGATTAACCGTCACCAGTAGTTCACCACCTTCAAAAATTTCAATAGCTGTTAAAAGTTAAAACACTTAAACAAGAGGCGACCTTTGGCACCACCCAAAAGTCCATTATTGACAGCCAAATGAACCTCTCCCTCCTCCTAAGGTCCTCTCTCCCCTCACCGCTTCGCCCAGAATCTTCCTCTACAAAAATGGCCACACTCTTATCTCTTTCTTCTTATCACCATCAACCACTGGGTTCAATATTTCTATCATTCAATCAGCTATGTCATCAATTGGGTTTCTCTCTACTCCTCCTCTGTCCTCCTCGGCTCCCACGTGGCAGCTCGCCGCAGCCACCACCCCGGCTGTGGCACCGGTTGTCATGCCGGACGTGGCTGCGGAGAGGCTGGAGCCGAGGGTGGAGGAGAGAGAAGGGTATTGGGTGTTGAAGGAGAAGTTTAGAGAAGGGATTAATGTTCAGGAGAAGGTCAAGATTCAGAGGGAGCCGATGAAGCTTTTCATGGAAGGTGGGATTGAAGAGCTTGCAAAGTTGCCTTTTGAGGAGCTTGACAAAGTTAAGGATACTAAGGATGATATTGATGTCAGGCTCAAGTGGCTTGGTCTCTTCCACAGAAGAAAGCATCACTGTAAGTTCTATCTCTATATATATTTTGCTTTGCCGATAATCTGATTTATGTCTTATGATTTGATTGCCTGCTTTCATATGCTCTCGATAAAAATTGGCTTAAATAATGGTGGTGAACTGGTGATGGTGATCAGATGGTAGATTTATGATGAGGCTGAAGCTACCAAATGGGGTCACAACAAGTGCACAGACAAGATATCTAGCGAGCGTGATACGAAAATATGGCAAGGATGGTTGTGCAGATGTTACAACCAGGCAAAATTGGCAAATCCGCGGAGTTGTGCTGGCTGATGTACCCAAAATTTTGAAGGGTCTTGCTGAAGTAGGCTTGACTAGTCTGCAGAGTGGGATGGACAATGTGAGAAACCCAGTTGGGAATCCTCTTGCAGGCATTGACCCACTTGAAATCGTTGACACAAGACCTTATACGAACTTGTTGTCCCAATACATTACTGGCAATTCACTTGGCAATCCAACTGTAACAAATTTGTAAGTAATATAACTCCCTCATAGGAAACACTACCCTGTTTGGTTATAACTGAGCTTCAATTTCATACAAATGTATTGTTTAGGGTGCTTCCAGTTTAGATCTGATATCACTTTAGTCCATGTAGTTTCAA
This sequence comes from Rosa x damascena, assembly GCA_001662545.1. NCBI lineage: Eukaryota > Viridiplantae > Streptophyta > Magnoliopsida > Rosales > Rosaceae > Rosa > Rosa x damascena. The sequence continues at coordinate 2,506 of LYNE01010333.1, read as the reverse complement.
TTTAGCAATCACATCCCTTGGTTTATTATATGTAGCACTAAGATTCAAAACCACAGTCAATTGCGAAATATGATTTGGGATCCAAATGCATTTGTTAAATTACTGCAAAGATGTTAGTTGGTTGCTTTGGTTATTAAGTTTATCTTTCATCTGAGCAGGCCAAGGAAGTGGAATGTGTGTGTAATAGGATCTCATGATCTTTATGAGCATCCCCACATCAACGATCTTGCATACATGCCTGCAACAAAGGATGGAAAATTTGGATTCAATTTACTCGTGGGAGGCTTCTTCAGTCCCAAAAGATGTGCAGAGGCAGTTCCTCTTGATGCATGGGTCTCGACAGAAGATATGATCCCAGTTTGCAAAGCTATACTAGAGGCATACAGAGACCTTGGCTTCAGAGGGAACAGACAAAAAACAAGAATGATGTGGTTGATTGATGAACTAGTAAGTAATACACAGGCCTGATTATATAATATGATGCTTGTTATGCAAAGTGTGTAATCATTTAAGTTACTGTACAAATTAGTTACCACATTTCAACATCTCAACTCATGAAATACTTAGAAGTACATCAAAATGGTAATGGAATAGTAACTTTTGTTATTGTGTACTAATGTTGTTGCCTTACTTCAGGGCATAGAAGGATTCAGATCAGAGGTCATTAAGAGAATGCCCTTTAAGGAATTGGAAAGAGCATCTTCTGAAGACTTGGTACAAAAGCAATGGGAAAGGAGAGACTATATAGGTGTCCACCCACAGAAACAAGAAGGTCTAAGCTTTGTGGGTCTTCACATTCCAGTGGGCAGGATCCAAGCAGATGACATGGATGAGCTAGCTCGTATAGCCGATGAGTATGGCACTGGGGAACTCCGTCTCACAGTGGAGCAAAACATAATAATCCCCAATGTTGAGAACACAAAACTTCAAGCATTGCTTCAAGAACCGCTTCTGAAAGATAAATTTTCACCTGAACCTTCCATTCTCATGAAAGGACTAGTAGCTTGCACCGGTAACCAGTTTTGCGGGCAAGCCATCATTGAGACAAAGCAACGGGCCTTGAAGGTGACTGAGGAGGTGGAGAGGCACGTGGCAGTGACCCAACCAGTAAGGATGCATTGGACAGGGTGCCCCAATACCTGCGGGCAGGTGCAAGTGGCGGATATAGGTTTCATGGGGTGTATGGCAAGGGATGAGAATGGGAAGCCTTGTGAAGGGGTTGATGTTTTCTTGGGAGGGAGAATAGGAAGTGACTCCCATTTGGGAGATATTTATAAGAAGAGTGTCCCTTGTAAGGACTTGGTGCCCTTAGTTGTTGACATCCTGGTAAATCACTTTGGGGCTGTCCCAAGGGAGAGGGAAGAAGGGGAAGAGTAATTCAAAGAAAATAAAACGAAGGGTTCAGTGCAAATTTTCATGGGTGTTTCACTGTTTGGCATGTTGAAGTAAGGTAAAGAAGGATAAAAGAGCTGCTACTGAGCATAAGATATTTGACTTTTACACGTTTCATTTTGTGGACTGCTTTATAGGATGTGAGCTTACCCTGTTTCTACTGTTATTGTATACCAAAGTAGTACTTGAGCTGGGTTAGGTAAATAGTTAATTCATGTTTGCATTCAGTTTATTTTTGTCATCACTAATAAGATGCAATCTCTATTATATCCTGTACAAATCTTATTCCCAAATGCAACTGATCTTGCAACAAGTAGCTGGAGCAGAGAGCCGGTCTGGTGACCCCAATGTGAGTTTGGTATTACTTTTCAATTATTGGTAAACTATGACAAAAAGCTAAGCCCACTCTCCTCCTCGCATCAAGATCTTCCTCTAGGATACCATAAAGTTATGGTTGTGAATTTGTAATCCAAACACTAAAACTGTGATGAAAGATATATTGAGGTTTGGGAGTCCGCTCAAAGTCTTAACCGCCTCTGAGCTTCATTGTTAAGATTTAGATAGGATTCAGGAAGCAGAGTCGGGGTTAGATTAGCTAACACTTGATTATAAATTTTGTCATTTATTTTACTGTTTACTCCATTTACTTATAGGGTTTGAATGTTTCAGTCTCTGACGTTTCAATTTTACCCAAATGCTCCCTAAACTCTCTAATTTAACACAATAGGTCATTGTCGTCAATTTTTCGTCCAAAACTTAGTTATCTGGCTGACATGGCATTTTTTTCACTCTAAAGTAACTATTATACTCTTGTTAAAGGAAAAACATATTGTATGCCTTCGTTAAAGCAAATGACGGAGAGGGAATCAAGGAATCAGTGATTACCATCAATCAGCGCAATTGCGGATCAATCAACATTTAGTATCATTAATGTAATCGATATTTCCTTTGTAATTCTATCCCTATATAAAGGGACTATGAAATTAAATGAGTAGACCAATTCCAATTGTCATTTTACTTTAACACGTTATCAGCAGGCTCAGAGCCAATAGCCAAGAAATAAAAAACCAAAATCCTAAGAAGAAAACGTTTTTCTTCTTTTCTGCCGCCAAAC